>JBANCY010000593.1:0-22614 GCA_037040045.1 Phorticella flavipennis | reverse complement strand
TTCTTTTGTACTTATTTCATATACATTTTTTCCTACTTGCATGCAATAATCGTTGATAAGCAAATGATCGTTTATAAACAAAAAATATGATAATATGGCAAAATGCTTCAACACACAATATTTTTTTCTTTTGTACTTATTTCATATACATTTTTTCCTACTTGCATGCAATAATCGTTGATAAGCAAATGATCGTTTATAAGCAAAAAATATGATAATATGGCAAAATATTTCACCAGACAGTTTTTGCTTGCTTTCCCTTTACCAATGATTGCATATAAGCAAAATATGTTCAGCACACAATTTGTGTGCGCAAAATTGCCCCCATTGTCCCACTGTGCACATAATGAACAACAACAATGACAACATTAATAGAAACAACAACATCAATTACAATCTCATTCAAATTTATATGCAAATGGAAGCTGGCCAGCTGGGCGAATGCGTAATATAACATATTAGGGACACAACTGGAGAATCGGACCAGTCCCCCCGAGTCTCCCCAGTGCGCCCAGACCCCCGAAACCCCGATTCCAGTCCATTCAGCACTTGCCCAAAATGCCATCAAACACTCTCTGGAAACAGTGCACTCCTCAGACCCCTCCAGAAGCCCCAAACCCTATCTCATCTGGCTTTGCACCCGATCCTTGTGCCTGGCACAGGACAAACCAATTACACGTATGACATTCGCAGTGCGATTCATTCAGCACGTGAGTGTATGAGTGTGTAAGTGTGAGTGTGTGTAAATATATATATATATATATGGATATATAGGGATATGTATATATATGAGTGCCTGTGCATGATTGCTTGTAGTAATTGCAAATGGCGTTGTCTGTGAATCTGGTTAACCGACAGTTTCTCTGACAACTTCCTTCCCAGCTTCGGCCTCTCGACAATAATTCGTGTCATGCGTTTCACTTGCATCATTCATTCATTCACTCAGTCATTCAGTCGTTCACTCGTTCATTCGTGCATTCAATCAGTCATTCACTTTATGCCTTACAACACTCAAACATATTGATTGATTTGCAAAAAGCATTTATTTTATTCACAGAATTCGCGCTTGAAGAGAGACAAGTTAAAATTTGACTGTTTATCGATAACTCAATAGATATCGATAGCTATTTTAACCATTGCTAGTGATATACTTATATCCAACAATGCCTTTTCCTCCTAGAAAAACTAGTTCTTCAGTGAAGGAAGCAGAAACAAAGGAAAATAGTGCTTCAGGCTTTGACCCGATAGGGTTCTTAAGGCCATATAATAATACATTTATAACAATTTTATCTATAAATATCGATAGCTTGTGTACTGCAAGCGATTGACAATGAACAAAGGGAAAACACTCCTGATATATCAGGACAACTTTTTATCGATAACAATATATCGATTGCCTTTTGAGTTATGTCAAATGTCTTGACTCGACTTGACTTTGGTAGATTTTTTGGCAGACTTCCTCAAACCTCATGAATCCAGCCCCCTCCGCCCCCTTCTAACGACGCCTCTGCCAGCGGCTCGCGTTACATCTGCACGTCTCTCGGTTTTTTTTGATGCGGGCTGTATTTTTTATGTAGGGCCCCCGTCTTTCTACCAAAAAACCGCAAAATCCACTCAATAATGCGCCAACGCACACACAGACACACTCAAACACACTCAAATACACCCAAACACTCAAAGAGACACTCACACATGGGCGCATTGTTGTTGTTGTTTGCTTTGGTTCGGTTCGGTTCGGTTCGGTTCGGTTTCGGGGTTTGAGATTCCGGCCCTCAAAAGTAGGCAGCGATTTTCGCCCCTTAACAGTTTGTCGCAGTTTTGGCGAGATTATTTATTGAACAATTTGTTTGGTTAACTGAATGCAATTCGAGTGTTGTCTGAGTGTGAACAGATGTATTCACATGGCGAGTGAATCAAATATGCAGCTTTAAATCGGGAAGACATATGTTTTTATAATTTTTTCGAGGAAAATGGTATATTCACTTTGTCCGGAAGTATGTAATGCATTGAAGGAAACGTCGTAGAGCCCCAAAAGTTATATTCAGAACGGTCCGGAGGACTAAAGAAATCGATTGGACCTTGTCCGTCGGTCGGATCGGACCAATATATCATATAGCTGACCAACGTATTGGACTGAAAGTTCACATACTCCCAAGATTCATTTTTATCTACCGCGCCACCAAATTTCATAAGGATCGGACTTTTATATTGTATAGCTGTCATATAAGAAAAATCGGTTTTATCCATATTTCCCATGTTTTCTAAGGTATTGGACTGAAAGCTTACATACTCCCAAGATTCGTCATTATCTACCCCTACAAGAGGTCGTGGGTTCGAGCCCCACTCATGACAAGATCATGATCCTATCAAAAGAGTAAGAAATCTTCGGCGCACTGAAGATAATCCTTCATTTCTTGTTTTGTTATATCAGATAAAGTGCTAAAAAATGAGTGGAAGAGCGAACGTGCAAAAAGAAGGAACGGATGAAGTGAAGACCTCGCTTTAACACGAGAGTTAGGCACAGTAATCTCTAGTGGCACCATAATTTGAATGATTATCGAATAACAAGCAGCTCTAAAAGGACAGACTCTCGATCGAAAACGATTCGATGGAATTATTAGCTGAATTCTGAATATTTTGAACTTTGTATATACCCTTCTCGGCAATTTTCAATCAAAAAGTAAGATGAGAATCGCCGAGAAGATAATTCCTCCCGCTTTCTGATCTACTTATCAAAATTCCAAGGTCGAAAAGTATAAAACTTTCTATGCAAACTAACAAATTTCATTTGCATTTTGTTCCCATACAAAGCCATATGTGATTGAAGACCATTTTGAGAGTAGACCCCACTCTTTTCCGCTTAATTTTCCTATGAAAATTGAGTTTCGTAACTGCGAGTAAAATCGCATTTTCCGAGAAAGAAATGCAAAAGTGCCAGCAGCCCGGAGGGGGGAAGCTAATATGGAAACTGAATTCGAGATGAGAACCCGAAAGCAATTGATGATAAAAAGTGGCTCAAAGAGTTTGTGGCAAATGGCGAATTGGCAGGTGGCAAGCGGGAAGCGGTAAGCGGGAAGGGGGAAAGGGGGGAAAGGGGGGAAAGGGGGGCAAGTGGCAGGTGGCAACACGAAATTCGCATGCAAATTTCGACCGTCCGCACACTTAATATAATTTCACTTAAACAGAGAGCGAATTCGATGAGTGCAAAAAGTGCTGGCACTAGGCGTGGCAAGGCGGTAGAGGGGCAGGGGGCAGGGGGCAGGGGGCGTGGCAAGTAGCACACGGTGGCAGGTGCATGGGATAACATTTTCGAGTTTGCCTTTTCGTGACTTTGGCGCGTTAACCTCAATTTATCGCTGGCGTTTATGTCCTTTTTTTCGATTACAGCATAAATTGTGGCCACACACACACCTACACACACCTGATAAATGTACTTGTGCCTGCATTGTGTAATCGATAAAAAATAGTTTCGTACAATGATTTTCCATATATTGAACTGACATCTATCAGAAGAAAACAAGAAAAGAAGCATTATCATCGGCGCGTCGACGATTTCACACGCTTTTCGAATGTACAGCGAACAAAATTGGGGATATATCGACAAATTCGATCTATTTATGTATGACAGCTTTATGATATATCAGTTCGATCCTTATGAAATCTGGTGGAGCGATAGATAATAACGAATCTATGGGGGATGTCAACTTTCACTTCAATACGTTAAGAAACATGGGAAACATTGACAAAACCGATATATGCTTATATAGCAGGTTTTTATATAGCAGTCCGATCTTTATGAAATTTAGTGGAGCGATAGACCGTAACAAATCTTGGGACTATGTGAACTTTCACTTCAATACGTTAAGAAACATGGAAAATATGGGCAAAGTCGATTTTTGGTTATTTGACAACCATATGATATAGTGGTCCGATTTATCCGGTTCCAACAAATGTGTTGACGCATAATACAAGATACTTTGTGCCAAGTTTCATTAGGATAGTTCAAAAACTGACGGATTAGTTTGCATACATACAGAGTGAATATACCATTTTCTTCGAAAAGAGTATAAGCATGCCAAAACGCGTTAGAGTATTATGAAAATTTCAGTCCTATAACACGACAATCAATCAATCAAGGACTCAGTCATGCATTGGCAATGATGAGCCACTTGCAGTATCGTAATATCCCTAACTCCTCTAATTCATTCACCTACAGGCATTCAATCACAACCAAGCAACAAATCAATCGTTAAGTTAATCGATAAATTGAGACACAATTAATAAGTTAGTGTTATTATCAATTATCTCTTCCCTCTACAAACTATCTGCCTGCAGTCAATCAATTACAATCATGCAGAGTCAAAGTAATCCATAACTCACAGCAATCTATCAGTCAGTTGGCAAATCAGCCAGTCAATTAAGTAGTCAATCATTCTATCAGCTAAACTGTGTGTCAATCACTGAAACAATGAATCAGTCACTCAACTTAACAATCAATCAATGAATCAGAAATCAATCACAGTGAATCAATCACTCAATTTAATAAACACGCTATCAAACAGTAACTTTATGATTCAAAACAGTCCGTCAATCAATCAGCTCCATATTAAATGGGCTTTCAAGCAAAACACTGCTAAGCTCATCTACAGGATAACCTAAAGTCGAGCAGAACCCAACGAGCTGAGCCCTTCACTTGCCTTGTCAACTGACAGTTGAGTCGGCTTTGGCTTTAGCCTCGGTCTTAGCTCAATCGCTCAAGCCCTCAACCCCCGTCCGATCCGAGCCGAGCCGTCAGTCAACGCCGCTGGGGGTCGCGGTGGAAATCTCTATATAATCCCCGGATCCGGGCCAGATACCGCGCTTATATTCTTCTCATTTTGCAATTCTCATTTCTCATATTTTTCGCGAATTCTGCGTCTGTTTGTTCCGATTGGCATATTTGATTTATGCGACGGCGAAACTTGATTAAATTAAACACTCGCCGCATTGTTTGATGCGGAATCTGTCTTCCTCTTCCCGTTTTTAAATATTTTTATCAACCTTTAACCCGCTTTTATTATTCATATTTATCGTTTTGTCCCTTTTGTCCCCTTTCTCCCCTTTTTCCCGCCTTTTGTGCGCCAAACTTGTTACAATCGTTGTTCGCGTCGCGTTTGCTGAAATGCGCAAAGCGCCTTTTTTTAAACGTTTTTCGCGTTTTTCTTTTTGGGATTTTCATTTACCCTTTTTTTTTTTTAAATTTTTTTCGGTATTTTCACTATTCTATGAGGCTTGCAAGGGGGTCTCGGTAGGCGCACTGGCTTGCCAAACAAAGAGACGTAGGTTCGATTCCTGCTCAGGTCATTTGACTTGACCCTCCTAGTTTGGATCTAGGTGTTTGGCGTAAGACTTGAAATTCACCCATTTTTAAAAAAATAAGTATTCAATGAAAAAAGCAAAAGCCTCGCTAGAGGAAGATGCTTCAGGCTGTGACCCGATTGGGTTTTTATAGCCATATAATAATAATAATAATGAGGTTTGCAACGCTTGAAAGGGAGACAACGGTGAATACCCAAAAGTTCTGTTCCGTTCTGTCTATCTATCCGTCTGGAGGCATCAAACCATCTCCCAAATATGTATAACAATTTATTATGTTAAAACTATGAAATTTGGTATATATATACGCATAGAGACTCTACATAAAGTAGCATCAAATTTTTTTGACATCTTAATATAATCTCCCGAAAATTTAGTAATAGCTCATAAATGCTACACTTCGTAAAACATGAACTCAAATTTTAGTTTGCACACCTATAACTATCTTCTAAAGCTATACCCAAAACTTCAGCACAATCGAACCATAAACACAACAGTTATATGATATAGAAGTTACCGAAACTGAGCCAAAATGGCTAACAAGCCACCAAATTCATAATTTATTTCAAAATTTATCTTCCGCTCCAACTCAAATGTCACATTTTCAAGAAGTGTATATAATATTCGTCGCTTCTCTGTTTGATTTTTATCCCCGGTTCATTCACTTTTTTGGACTGCAGCGGAAATTTAATTCAAATGTTCAACAGGATTTCAATATTATCCTTTTAACTCGTCGCACTCCTTTTATTCCCTTTGTTTTTCAGGCAAAAAATTGATTTTATAACTGCCAAAAAGGGCTGTCAAAGGGGTTAAATTCAATAAAGCTTTGCGAAACAGTGGCAATGGAACAACATGGTGTCTGCCGCAGGCATTGGTAATATCAATCGTTGTTTGTTTGAAAAAGTGGAAATGGAACAAAAGTTTGACTCTTTCGCTTAGGATAGAGAGGGTTTGAAACGGTGGAAGTGAAACAAGTATATATATAATGCATTTGTAGACAAAGGAGGAGCGTTGTTTCATTTCCCTATTCCATACTTAATGTTCTATGGGTTTTTGTAGATAGCAGAAGAATATTGTTTCATTTCCATTTTCTACTATTTATACAGTATAATTAGTTCAAATGTTTTTGGAGAGAAAAACATTGTTTCTTTCCACTGTTTCACAGCTTAAGCTCTATTTAAGTCTGAGGACAAAAAGAGAACATTATTTGATTCCCCTATTCACACGGCACTTGTACACCGTGTTTCATTCCCATGTTCCATAGTATAATTTTCTACAATAACTGTTCCGTTCCAGAGTATAAGTTGTATAAGTATTTGTAGAAAAACATTGTTTCCTTTTCCCTGTTCCACAGTGTAAATTATACAAATAGTTTTATAGAAGGGAAGAACATTGTTTCCATTTCCTGTTCCAATTCACTAGTTGTATAAGCATTTTTAGATAGTAGAATAACACTGTTTCTTTCCAATATTCCGCAGTATAAGCTGTATAAGTATTTGTATACAGAAGAAGCACATTGTGTCATTCCCTGTATAAGTATTTATAGAAAGTAGTAGGACACTGTTTCCTTCTCCTGTTTCAATTTATAAGAAGAAGATTATTGTATTCGCCCGATCCTATGTCTAGCTCAAAATACTTATTAATTTTTCGGTCAAACTTGACGAAGACAATTACGTATGGGAATGCATTATATACGATATTGTTCCATTCCACTGTTTCTTTTAAAAAGCATTGGATATTAGGATATTGTTGACACTTTTATTGTATTAACCTTGTTTCATTCCATTGTACCACTTAGAGGCATAGCCAACTAACCAACTTTTTGGTTAGTTAGAGCCTGTTTCATTCCACTATTCGCCTATAATTGCAAACCCAGCGGTCATCCTTGTTTCATTCCACTGTTCCAACGGCTGACAAGCTGTTTACATCTTGTTATTATCCATGTTGTTCGTGCTTATTTAATTGGAAAATGTCACGGGGCGTATTAGTTCATTAGGTGCAAAAGAATAAAAAATAAGAACCGAAAATGTTGGAAATTTTTGAAAAACTTTTACACAAAGTGGAAAAGTTAAGCTAAGCATTAAGATTGTTTTGACAACTTAATCTAGTTGCCTTTACGTTACGTTTTCGTTACGTTACGTTTCGTTGGGTTTCGTTTGGTTTGCTTAGGGGTTTCGTGTCGTTTTGTGCTCTTCATATGTCGTGTTACAGTTAGAACTTGTGGCAGCCACACCCCCCCCCCCCCGTGACCCCCGCCGCAGCAGAAACTTTGTTGACACCAAAAGATTTCCGAATCGCTAGTTTTAATGCTTATGTTTTGCGCTTGTTGCGACGCCAAACAACTCATTAAAAAATCATATAAAAGCCCGGAGAAGCCCGGAGAAACTGGGAGAAACCCGCTGGAAGGCGTCAGGGCAGTGGGTTAAGACATGGCTCGGGGTCTAGCGCATGGAGGAGGGTGGAGTTTGGAGGGTAGAGGGTTAGTTATGGCGCTCGACTACGCATATGAATGAGACCGGGGTGCAATAATCATAAAGCCAGTGAAAGAGCTGCACAATAAAATACTTGTATACTTGTAACACGGAATAACAATCCCCACATTCCGTACCCCTGCTCCTGCTCCTCCCCCTCCACCTCTTCCTTCTCCTCCCTATCCAATCCATCCCACATCCTACCCCCACGGAGTCTAAGCAAGTATTTCGGCAAAAAATCTGTAGATGATTATGGCGCAACTCCCCTGTAATGCGCTGCCTGAAAGAGTTGTTCGTGCGTAGCATTTGGGTTTTCTTTTCACCTCCTGCCACGCCCACAGCCAGCCCCTCCCAACTGCAACAGCCTCGACAAAAATATGAAATACGTTGCTTTTTGCATTTTGTGGCCAAAAAATGTTGCGGCTTCGGTGCCAAAAGGGAAACCCAGAGACAGACACATGGAGCAGGCATGGAGAACACGTTCCACTCAAGCCCAGATTTAATACCCTAGCAGCGCACATAATACCCTAGGATTTTAGTGTGACGAAATGCAAGCAAATCGTTGAATTGAGACCAACTGAAAAGCTTAAGTTTTGAAATGATGGTTTATTGCTCTCCTACTGAACCACAGTTACTGACCCTCACTTACTGACCCTCCGTTAGTGACCATCAGTTACTGACTCTCAATTACTGACCCTCAGTTACTGACCCTCAGTTACTGACCCTCCGTTACTGACCCTCCGTTACTGACCCTCCGTTACTGACCCTCCGTTACTGACCCTCAGTTACTGACCCTCACTTACTGACCCTCCGTTAGTGACCATCAGTTACTGACTCTCAGTCACTGACCCTCAGTTACTGACCCTCAGTTACTGACCCTCAGTTACTGACTCTCAGTTACTGACCCTCAGTTACTGACCCTCAGTTACTGACCCTCAGTTACTGACCCTCAGTTACTTACCCTCCGTAAGTGACCATCAGTTACTGACTCTCAGTTACTGACCCTCAGTTACTGACCCTCTACTGACCCTCCGTTACTGACCCTCAGTTACTGACCCTCAGTTACTGACCCTCAGTTACTGACTCTAAGTTACGGACGCTCAGTAGGGGAGCCATAAACCAATCCCTCCGTTTCGAGCGGTCAGTAAAAAACAGATTCGTGTGCTCCGCTCGAAACGGGGAAAAAGACAATGAGACGCGACAATTTTGAGAAACACTTCAGCTATCTTCTGGAAATGTTACATATGGGGTTAATTGACTAAAGAGTCTCTCCAAAGTTAGGGTATAATAAGCAGCTCAAAGTAGACAACTCAGGTAAGAAAATCGGATGCAAACGGTGGTGCGGGAAGGGCGGCAGTGCGGACGTTCGTAGCGGGACGAAGGGACGTAGGGAGTTAACCAAGGATAGGAAATGAATTCCAACAACCTGGTGAGCATTTGCTGAAGCTGAGTGCGCTTTCAATGGCTTTGAGTTGAGCAAGAACTATTTTAATATCTATATAGAGAAATAAAGATAGCGATAGAGATAAGGAAAGAGATGGCAAGAGAGGGACAGAGCGGGACAGAGAGGGGGAGCCTGATGCCATGTCGCCACGTCCAACTTGAGCTGTATTTTTTCAGCTCTCCCATTGTGTTGCGATTTGCATCCGGCGGGAGGGAGTTGGAGCGGGAGTTGAGCTATAGCTGGAGTTGGAGTCGGAGCTGGAGCTAAAGCTGGAGCTAAAGCTGGAGCTGTAACTGCGTCGAAACATGTCATAAATAAAGCAGCTGCTGAGTCATAAAGGGCGACCCAGCAGATCCAGTTAAAGCTGCAACTGAATTTAAGGGACAAACAAAACTCAATTTCAATATGAACAGCAAATGATAGGGCAGGGGAGACAGGGGGAGACGGTAGGAAGAGCGGCTGCAACTACGTTTTGACAGTTAAGTTTTTGGCTCCGTTTACTCCGGATGCTCGATGCACTCCAACTTTGATATTGCTTAAACATGCTGAACGCTGATACCCTGGAAAAAATTACTTCGAGCAAGGTATTACGTTTGCTTGAAGGAAAGTTTAGACTAAATATTATAAGGAGCTTTACGATGTATAGGGTGTTCCATTAAGACTTATGGTACTTTAGTTCGGAGATTTCCAACATATTTTATTATCTTTAAAAGACAACTCAATAGGATAATGCTTGGAATATTATCTCGCGACTATATTCCGACTATCCCTTAGATATCTTTCGCTATCGGTCTTATTTTGGAAAAATATTTCTAATATAGACTAGACTCCGGACTAGCCCGAATCACCGATGTACCTGAGCGTTTCAAACTTGTAAATGTCTTCGGATAGTTCACATAGACCTTGTATTTTGTACCCACAGGTGAGCGATGTCAAATCCCTTGACATTTGAAAAATTACTCGGTTGGATAACTCATTATTGGACCGGAGTTTTGGTGAATTGATCAAATCGTTTTCAGAGAGAAGGAGGCTTCTGAGAGTTCATCCTACGTATATATGGCTCCCACCAATCGATAGAGTGAACCCTCAGTAGCCTCCTTCTCTCCTTAGAGGTCAGGTCCAATCACGGGATGACCCTACCGATTTGCAAATGGAAGCTATATATTGCTCCCGCCCTATCGATAGGATAAACCCCCAGTAGGCTCATTTTCGTCCTCATTACACGAATGCATCTCTAAGTAGTCTTCATGTCATTTTCTTGGGTTTTCGCCTTACTCCAAAAAACTCCCCACATTAAGTATTAAAACCATCAAAACCCGATTAGAGAGCTAGGCGAAGTTGCCATATGTGAAACCTGAGAGGATTCTGTCAGCTCGATGAGACACAAAATCGTCGAAATCCGAAGAGAAGCTGTTGAAATAGAGCTCAGCTGATACCCTATCAAAAGAGGCAGCGGCAGGTATTTGATGCATCCGCCTGCATCCCTCAAGGCCCACTCCCCCGCTGGCAGATGTCTGGAGGGTCTGTACGCTCGTTGAGTCAACTTGTCTAAAGCTTTTCCGTTTTCTTACTTGTTTGTTGTTGTTGTTGTTGCTTTTTCTTTCATTTTCTTTTCTACTTGCATTTTTCTTAACAGTTTTTTGGAAACTGTCGACTATCAATTGAGCAGAAAAAAACTTTGGCAGAAACTTTCGACAATTTTTTATACTCTTTTCGAAGAAAATAGTATATTCACTTTGGACGAGAGTATGTAATGGATTGGAGGAAACATCGTAGACCCCCAAAAGTTACATTCAGAATGGTCAAGAGGATAGAAGAAATCGATTGAGACATGTCCGTCTGCAAAGTAGTCCTTCAGTCTTTGGGCTATCGTAATGAAACTTTGCACATAGCCTTCTTTTGCTATGCGACAGCACATTTGTCGGAACCGGTCGAATCGGACCCCTATATACACCAAAAATCGGCTTTTCCCATACATCCCATGTTTTCCAACGCATTGGACTTAAAGTTAACATACTGCCAATATTCGTTATTATCTACCGCCTTATCAAATTTCATAAGGATCGAACCTCTATATCATATAGCTGCCATATAACCATATATCGGTTTTGCCCATATATCCTAGGTTTTGTAACCTATTCGACTGAAAGTTCACATACTCCCAAGATTTGTTATTATCTATCGCCATACTAAATTTCATAAGGATCGGACTTCTATATTATATAGCTGCCATATAACCATAAGTCGGTTTTGCCCATATTTGGCCGCTCTACTTTCGAAAAGAGTATGGAATCTTCGGCGCGCCAAATATTATCCTTCCTTACTGGTTTTTTTTGGAGAGAGCGAGTTGCTTTCATTCTTTGGACTTATCTGACTATCCATCTGTCCGTCTGTCTGTCTGTCCGTCGGTCTGAGTGTCCTCACAGTCTCTTTTAGCTGCAGCATTTGTTTACCTTGCAAGCTGAGCTGGCAAAAGCGGCAGAAGGAAAAAAGTAAATTTCATTTGAAGACCCTCTTCAATCTTGCTGAGGAACTGCTCTACACGAGCCCCTCCGTGCCCCCGTAGCACTCTTTTTGTGCACCCGCATGCGACATCATAAATTTTGATTAAGCTCTTTTGGCCACAGTTTATAACAGTTTACAGAGCTCGCCTTGGTTCCCAGTTCCTGTTCCAGCTCCATTCCCAGTCGCCCTCTCCTCCACCTCATCATCATCATCATCATCATCATTTTTCGACTTGTTTGCCAGAGTTTGGCTTTTTTCATTTGGCTGGACTTTCGACTTTCCAAATTGTCTGTCAACTTTTTTGTCTGTGTGTGTGCAGGCTGCACTTGCCACAAGTTGCTGCCACTTGCCACTTGCCACTTGCCACCAGTCGCAGTCGCAGTCGCAGTCCCAGTTAAAATATTTAGTTGCCACAAATGTCGTTTCCTTGTCTGAAGCACAAATCCATTGTGCAAGCCCGTCGGACCTGCCGCTGGGCGCACGCTGCGTATGCGTGGTATGCGTAATAAGCGCCAGCCACAGGCAGCTGCCAGAGGCGCGCAAAGGGGGGTTAAAGGGGGTGAAAATGGGGCGAAAAGGGACCAAAAGGGGCACAACATGGCAATGACTTATTGTTTGACCGGTCGACCATTGGATAGCGATCTGACCCGGTAAACAATAGGTGTGGGTTCGAATCCCGCTCATGTCGATAGGCATGACGCTCCTGGGGAAACTAGGTTGTGGTGTAGGATTTGAAATCCACCCAAATAGTGCTTCAGACTGTGACCCGATAGGGTTGTTATAACCAATATTTGCTTTATTGTAAAAGAATATATAGAGCATCATTTGGGGCAAACATTTTTGGTCGACAACTGGCTATAGGTTATTTGGGGTTCTCAGAGGGAGCTGCCAGTGGCTCGGAAAGGGGGCCAAAAGGGGCCAAAAGAGCCAAAACTAGCCAAAAAGGGCCAAAGGGGAAAACAATGGTTATGATGTTGTATAAGAAAGGAGCCTCGATGGACCAGTGGATAGCGCACTGTCCTGAGAAACAAGAGTTGTGGGTTCGAGTCCCACTCATGTCAATAGCCATGACCCTCCTAGAAAAACTAGGTTGTGGCGTAGGATTTGAAATCCACCCACGTAAAGGAACATCTTCAGTGAAGGAAACACAAATAGTGCTTTAGGCTGTGACCCAATGGAGTTGTCATAACCAATATTTGTTTTATTGTATAAGAATATATAAAGCATACTTTGGGGCAAACACTTCTGGTTTACAACTTGCTATAGGTTATTTGGGGTTCTCAGAGGGAGCTGCCAGTGGCTCGGAAAGGGGGCCAAAAGGGCCCAAAGTGGGGCAAAAGGGGCCAAGAAGATCCAAAAGGGGCACAAAATGATAATGATGTTGCATAAGAAAGAGGCCTCGGTAGACCGGCGGATAGAGCACTGTCCCGCCAAACAAGAGTTGTGGGTTCAAGTCCCGCTCGTGTCGATAGGCATGACCTTCTCAAAAAAATTAGGTTATGGCGTAGAATTTGAAATCCACCCCTGTAATAAAAGTTCTTCAGTGAGGGAAGCTGAAATAAAGGAAAACAGTGTTTCAGGCTTTGACCCGATAGATTTGTTAATCCCATATTATAATAATAATGTTGTATAAGAACATAGAAATCATCAGTTGGGACAAATAACTCAGATCTACCGCTGACTATGGGTAAGTTAGGGCCCTCAAAAGCCAGAGGCTCGTAAAGGAGGCCGACAGGCTCCAAGCGGGCCCAAAGACGCCAAAAGGTGCCAAAAGGGGTGCCAAATTGCATTAAGATGTTATATAACAATATATCAAGCATCATTGGAGGCAAACAATGCAGTTCCACCACAGACTACAGGTTAGTTAAGACCTCACAGAGACTTTAAGATGCTTATGGGTATTGTGTTCCAGCAGCCTTTTGTGTGCTGTTCAAGCGAGTCTCAGAGAAGCCTTTGAGGTCTTTAATTAAGAGGGAGTTCTCAGGCTCGAACATGTGGTGGAACATGTACCTCTAGAGCACAGCAGACCCGTTGAAGGAGTCTCAATAATCCCCATTCCCCATGCAACTACAAGAGTAATCTTGTTATCCAACAATTCAAGTCTCCTCCCATTTGACTTTATCTTACATCGTTTAAGCTACTTTAAGTACTTACCAAACCCATCCTATTGCTTTACAGGGTAGCTAATTTCGACTATTAATAATGCATTGTCAATGCCGAAGCTCAAAACGATTCCAAACACTCGAGTTGAACCTTGGTCATAAAACTCGGTTCCCCAAGGTGCCATATTTGTCATGATATTTTAATAATGCAACAGCTAATGATAATGAAAATTATAATGAAATTGAGCATAAAAATTTGTGGAAGTTCAAGTGATACTCGAGACCTTTGGGCCAAGTTAACATCTCCCATGCCAGAGACCATTTGGCATTTTTAATGCATAATCTTTGGCATATAAAATTAAGGGCTTTACCTATAAAGAGAAAGAGAAAGAGAAAGTAAGTGTGATTAGGAAGAGTTGGAAAAACTTAGAGAGTAGACTGAGTTGAGGAATTAAAACAAAGTTGTACCGACGTCATCTCTTTTAACCTCAAGTTTCCCAGGTTTAACCAAAATTTCAACAATTCTCTAAGCAACTGAAACTTTGTGTATGGAAAAATGTTTCGTTATTAAATATATGAGAGAGTTTATAAACAAGTAAGGCAGGATTATCTTCAGCACACCGAAGATTTCATACTCTTTCTAGAGATAGCGGTAGAGAATAACGAATCATGGGAGTATGTAAAGTTTCAGTTCAATACATTGCAAGGCATGGTAAATATGGGCAAAACCGATTTAAGATTATAGAAGTTCGATCTATATGTCCGATCTTTATGAAATTTGGTGGAGCGGTAGACAATAACGAATCTTGAGAGTGTCTTAACTTTCAGTCCAAAATTTTGGAAAACATGGGAAATATGGGAAGACTCGATTTTTGGCTATATGTATAATATAGAGGTCCGATTCGACAGACGGACAGGTAGACGCACATGGCTCAATCGGCTCCTTTTGTCCTCCTGACCATTCAGAATGTAACTTTTGGAGGTCTACGACGTTTCCTTTTAATGCATTACATACATTCGGTCAATTTGAATATACTAAACTATTTTCTTCGGAAAGAGTATAATAAAATAGGTCTTAACTTAACAGGTTTTCCAAGCCTTTCAAGATTTTAAATACAAAATGCTTAATAGAACTTTGACCTGATTATGCCCTAAAGAGTAGCAAAACAATTTTTATACCTTTTCCAGCTATAGATAGTACATGAATGAATAATTTGTAAATTTTGTAAAATTTTTTTTTGCATAATTCCTAACTTTTTTGAAGCGCTTTTTCGACATTACAAACTATTTTAAAACTATAATAACAAAATCCCAAAGCTCAAATAGTTTTAAAAATCTGCCATGATTTGCCAAATTGACACAGATTATGGTTTATTGATAGAATGAAACTGCCCAAAGGGTGTGGGTCCCTCTAGGGGGGGACGGGTGGCACCTTCCTAACTCTGTTAAATAAAATAAACAAATTAATTATAAACAAAGCACATAAATCAAATTACAGCCAAAATAGAAAAATCATTTTCCTGTGAAAGTTTAGCCTAAAAACCCCCAGCCCAACCCTCAAGTCCTACCCCAAGCCTATGCCTTTGCCTAGGTTTCCCCCTTTTTACAGCTCGGCCGGTTCAAGTTTTTCCTTCTTTTTTTTTTTTTGGCTTTTCAGCTTTCAGCTTACGGTTATCATTATATTCAAATTTACATAATTTCTGTTTATATTTTGGGTCTGAAAGCGGGTCGGGAGCACTGGATAAATACAAAGATAAACATAATCAAAGCCAAACCGAGAAAATAACAAGCAAAAATATGGAGCAAACTTTTCCTCTTCTTCTTCGTCTTCTTCTTCGTCTTCTTTGATTCTTTTTTCCCCCGAAAAAAACTTTGGCATCGAATTAAAAGAAGAACAAAAAAAAAAAGTTAAAAGACATAAAACAAAACAATATGGAAAATATGTTTACTATTACGCCCGTTGAGCAGGCTGGAGGGGTTTGAGACAACAATGAAATGGAGAATGGGTAGAAAAAAGTGTAGGTTTTATAGGGTGTCTTTTGGGGGAGGCGGTGAAATACAAAATAAAAGTTTTGACATTGTCAATTTGATTGCATTTCGGCGAGTTTTACAAGTGCGCTCTACAAAATGGGGCCCAGCCCTCGGTGGGCGGGGCACTTGTAAGCGGTGGCCCAAGGGAGAAGTGGGAAAGTGCAGACAGTCTGAGTAGGTTTGTTTAAGACTTGGCGTAGAATTCCGAACAGGTTGGAAGTGATTAAAGGCTGGGAGCTAGGAAAAGCTAGAGGGAGAGGAAGTTCCAGCATAGATCAACTGCTTAATCAGATACAGAAGTCTCATAATAAAAACTCTTTGTAATTATGTTCGTCTGTCATCAACTAGAAGTCCAAGCCCTTAAAGCAAACTGCGGAAGTTCTCCAAATAATATGTGTATATTATGTTCTCCACGCCGAAGTTTTCATACCCTTTTCGAAGCTATACAGTACATTGCATATTATAAAAGAATTTCCCTTCAACTGTTGTGGGTGAACTTTTATCCTAATAGTTCAAAAAACATGTAAACAAGATTGATTTTTGAAGTCTGCAGCTATTTGATATAGTAGTTCGATCCTTATGAAATTTGGTGGAGTGTCAGATAACAACGAATTTTGAGATGATATGAACTTTGAGTCCAATACGTTATAAAACATGAGATATATTAGCAAAACCGACTTTTGGTTATATGGCAGCTGCATGATATAGTGGTCCGATCCTTTTGAAATTGGGTATAGCGCTAGATAATAACGAATCTTGGGATTCTGTGAACTTTGACTTCAGTACGTTATAAAACATGAGAAATATTGGCAAAACCGACTTTTGGTTATATGGCAGCTGCATGATATAGTGGTCCGATCCTTTTGAAATTCAGCAGCGCGATTAATAATAGACATATTAAAATGTTTGTCAAATTTAAATACAATAATTTCAAAATCATGTGATATATGGCTAAAACCGACTTTTAGTGGTATGACAGCTATACGATATAGTGAATTGATCCTATTGTAATTTGTAATTTATTGTAATTTACTCCAAATAATAACGAAACTTAAATGTGTCTAAAATTTTAATCCAATGACTTCAAAAATATGGGAAATATGGGTAAAAACTACTTTTAGTTGCTTGGTAACTATATAATATATTGACCTGATTCTTATGAAATTTAGCGAAGAAATATGTAAAGAAGAATCATATGTTTGTGCGAACTTTCAATCCAGTAGCTTAGAAAACATGGGGAGTATAGCTTAAACCGACTTTTACTGCTAAATGAAATAGCGATTCAAAATGAAATTTGGAATAACGATAGATTATAAAGAACTATAGGTGTATACCAATTTAAAATTTAACAGCTTGAAGAACATAGGAAATATGGGCAAAACTGATTTTGAGATGTATTCAAGCTCTAAATCAAAGCGATCCGAACGGTTCCGACAAATGTGAACGAAATAAAGCCCTGTACCAAGTTTCATAACGATAACTCAATAACTGAGGGACTAGTTAACATATATACCATACAGGCAGATAGATGTACAGACGGACGGCTGGGCAGTTGGACATGGACCAATGCATTTCAGACCATTTTGCACCTTTGGGGCTCTACGTTTTATGTTGTGTGTTATTTTCCATCAAAAAGAAAAGCTTGTGAGGAAATCTTTCAGCAATTTCAATGGTATCAAATGCATCAGAATCAAAATCCGACGTAATCTTTATTTTCCTGGAAAATGCTGAAACGAATTTCCATTTTATATTTAAAGCATAAAGCTGATAAAGTAGTTTTCCCACTAAAAACATAGACGTTGAGCGATTCCAGCGAAAAAATGCAATACATGAAAGCCCTTTGAAGCATATATGGAAGGATGTGCGCCCCTTTCGGCCCCCCTCAGAGGGTGTGTGTGAGGTGGAGAGTGGAGAGTGGAGAGAGGAGAGAGGCAGGTCTATCATCCAGCAGATGGCAGGTAAAATAATAAGCTTGCGACTGCCGAGATTTGTGCAGTTGAGCTGGAGTTGCGACTCGATGAAGCAGCGAGTACTTTATGCGCATTACATGTATTTCGAATACCCTGTAAACGGGGGTAGCTGTGGGTATGAGAGACTAAATAGAGTGTCCAGTGAAGTAGAGGAAAATTTCAACACAAAGCACCCTTTGCTGTTAGGTAAAGTTGTTTCTTAAAGTTCAAGAACTCTTGGGAGTATGCTCCTGTATAGAGGATGGTTCGTTATGCCTCTAGGCAGCGCTACAAGCAGCACTTAGCACATCATACCCTCGCTTTTGCCACAAGACACAGCTGCTGGTCGCGTCACCGAGCAAATCTGGGCAATTTTTTCTGCAGATTTATTTATTTTCCCTAAGCTTTGAGACTGCTGAAATTCGCTCGGCAAATCTGTGGCCTGTGTCTAGATTTCACTCCGACTATCTATCTCTTTCGCTTTTTATATAGCCTTCTCCCTCCCGACGCTGACTGCTGACATTTTATGCAAGCTGCAATTTGACAGTGAACTACGGGGAGTATGACACAATTTCTGGTATAAATTAATAAGTCCCAAACTCAGACAGATTTTGGTACCCTGATTCCATTTGAAAAATGGGGCAAAGGGTATAATAGTTTTGGATGGAATGAAGGAGGCATGGCAGATGCTATAAAGTCTATGCATTCTTAATCACTATCAAAAGCCGAGTCGATTTCCGTCTGACTGTCCATCCAAGACTATATAAACTAGAGACTCCAAACCATTCGCCCCAGAATCGATATAAGCCTTTTTCGATAAAATGTTTTCTTAAGTTTGTGCCCATAATATCTGGAGTTCTGAATATAAAGATGAATTTCGTATTATATGTTTACGACTGTGTTATAAAGCTATCCAGAAAATTTCAGAAATATTGTATCATAAACACTAAAGTTATATGTTGTAGAAGTTGCCGAAAACAGGCGAAAAGGGCAAAAGGTTCAACTTGGATTATGTCAGCTGGAGGCTAAACTATTATGGCTAAAGACCCCAAATAGGCATGTAGGTTTGCATAGTTCAAGCGCCAAATGTATATTATCAAATTTTCTCCGAAAATTCCAAAATGCAGTGAGTCAGATGTTGCTCGAGTCTCTCTATATATGATTTAGGGCAAAGTTTATAAGATTTAGCACTAAAGTATCCGTAGGATGGATAACATGCTGCAACTTGAAGCGCGAAAGCTCGATATTATTATTATTATATGGTCATAACAAACCTATCGGGTCACAGCCTGAAGCACTATTTGTCTTTGATTTAGCTTCCTTCATTAAAGATCTTTTTTTACGCAGGTGGATTTCAAATGTGGCGTAACCTGGCTTTTCCAGGAGGGTCAAGCCTATTGCCATGAGCGGAACTCGAACTCACACCTCGTATTTGGCGGGACCATGCGCTATCCACTGGTCTACCGAGGCCCCCTTAGAGCCCGATATTTTATATTAAAATCGATGACTTCATAAAGCCAAGCCAACATATGTCATCTTCGAACAAATTGACGCAAATGGAGTGCGATATTATAGGCAAAAGTTCTCGATGTATATATATAAATATATAGATTCCCCGAGCTTTGGCTCGGAGCAACAATTGACTTATCGCCGAATGGAATCGCAAACAGTTTTGCGGTCATTGACAACGGACAACAAATTGACGTTGCTCTATAAAACACACACAAAGGCACATATGAATATATGTAGAATATGTATATATCTGTATATATATGTATATATAGCCCTATATCCTTGTAGCTCCCTAGGCAAGCAGCACCCGAACAACCCGACCATTAATTGTGCACCACAGAAAGCAATCAGAGTGCAATGTGCGAAGCAACTGGCGGCCATTTTGGCTAAATGCCAGCACAGTGGAGGCCAGTGGAGCGCAGGGGGCAGGTGGCTCGCCAGGGGGAGGGGGGAGGTGATGGAGGCCAACTGGAGTGGAGAGGGAGGGGTTAGTTTAGGTAGTGCAAACAAGTTGACTCCAATAAAAACTGACTGCCAATGGGTTTTGAGGCGCGGCCTTTGGCAAGGGCTGAAAGACCCCCCTGAAACCCGAATCCCATTTCGCCCCCCTGCACTACGCCCCTGTCGGGTTACATTTCATTTAAATCCGTTTTATGTGACTGTTGATTTTGCGATCAAACAGCTTAATCTTTGACCGCAAATTTATAACACTCGGAGGGACCGGGAGACAAATGTAGATAAAACAGCGAGAGACACGCAATCAGATACTGGCCGACAGAGGGGCAGACAGGAGGGGAGACAGAAGGGCAGACAGATAGGCAGAAAGTTAGTGGAGCAGACAGACAGACAGACAGACAGACAGGCGGTACAACAGATTCTATAGGCGACTGGCAGATACTCTGCCATAATAACTATTTCACAGATTTAATTTATAATTAGACTTTGCATGGAGGACTCATTTCACTTCAGCTCAATCATGTCCGATTGAGTAGTTAATGATTGACACTGTGTGCATATATTGGCTAAATCTGACAACAATTACCAAAGTAAATGTATATTCTCAAAGCACCTAGCTTTAATTGTTTGCTCAATCTACATTTTAATCAATCATTTCACTGATCAACCATTAGTGTCTAAAATTAAATTTACAAACATTTCATTTCTATGCCTTTAACAACAATAAAAACCTGCTTCAAAAACCATACTTCACTTATTTAACTTACTTTAACTATTTGAACTGCTTGTCAATCATTTAGTCTATCAATCAATTTTATCATAAATGTTTTCTAAATGTACAAGGACATGTGTACTAAATACAATACGACTCCTATACCTATTGTCAAATTTGATAAATCATTTGATCAGTCAAAAGGAAGTATCAATCATTTACATGATGGAAAAGGTTTCAATGGGGCTTTAACTTGTCATTGTTCACTGAAATATTTTATAGCTTATTGTAGCTATTCAGCGCATTCTGACTAAATTGACTTTTCAATCATATGTAGAGAGCGTCAATCATTTCAGACAGACAGCGCAGAAGGCTTGGATTGAATTTTGCAGGCTTTAACTTATAAATTTATCGCTTATATATTTCATAACTAATTGTGGGTAGCTAAGGCAGTCCACTTGGTCTTTTCAATCATATTGAAAGGGTGTCAATCAATTCGTACAGAAATAAAAAGTGTCAAATTTTAATACGATCAAGTAGAGAAGGCCTAAATGGGATAGCAACAATGATATTTGAGCAACTTGTAATGTATAAATATTTAGATATGATCCTGAGTTGATTTGATCAATCAATGCCCTGGTCAAGCAGAAAAGTCCCAAATAGTGCATACTAAAGAGAAATATTTATAATTTTGGGTACTCAGACTCTTTAAACATATATGTATTTTCCCAATAATTTGCATTACTGTAGCTTTTCGAGGACCCATGCCCAATAAGTCAGGCCAAACCAATTGCACCTCAAGGCCCCCAAATCCTTCGTTTCCCAAGCCCAGGCGAAAAAAGGGTATGGGCGAGTGCTTGTCGCTTGTTTAACTCTTTGAAATTTACACATGTCCTTTCCAGGACATGAAACCCAGTCTGACCTCAGGCCCCCATGACGTTGCTCAACCGCAGATGCTGTGCGAAAAGCTGGCCAAAATAGATATAGAAAAGGCAAAAAAAAAAGATTGGAAAAAAGTAGACGTCAACGCCGTGAAAAGCCACAAAAGCCGCAAAAGCGAAACCGAAATGAAATCAAATGGAGAGCAAAACCAAACCAAACGAAGGAAAGGAAGGCCAGCAAAGCCAAGGAAGGTCTAACCAAGACAGGCACAGAGGTTTTGCCCCACTGTGCGAAACCCGGCAACCCGACAACCCGACAACCCGGCAACAGGAACCAGCAGCAATTGTGGTAATTTCATTTGAGAGCAGCTCCTGATGCGAACGGGCTACACCAAGTGCTCCTGGCTCGGGATATGAGTTTCATTTTGCAAATTAAACCAAAAAATGGCCCCCCTCCCGTCGGGCAACACCTGGCGTGGCACAAAGGATGACATCAAACTATTAGCTAAATGGATGAGGCTGTTAATTGCATCAACGCCGAGCTATTTGCGGTGCTTCCAAAGAGTCTACAATTGGAGTCGGCAGTGAGAATCAAGAAGGGCGTACGGTGAGGCAAATGGTGTTAAAAGATGTTATACAGGTGTTGAAAGAGCACATCCGTTCATATAGATAGTTAGGATGGAGCTTGAATGGTGATGGAGACATTAAGATAGTTGTATAGCCCTTTATGGACTCAGCAAAGTACTCAACTTAAGAAAGGAAAAGCGGGTTAATGAACTTAAGGAACATCACTGTCAGAAGGGAAGATAGCCAAGTACAGACAGGCGGGCATTTGGACTGACGGATATGACTATATCTTAAAGAGACTTTATTTTATATAGAATGCTAAAACTACGCCAGGTTGAAAGGGCAGACAAAAAGGTAGGTGAAACAAAAGAACACATTTAGGGGAGCACCGATGATCCTACTGATTGATATATAATCCATGAACCTAAGGACGCTCTACTAACTCTTCTGTCCTTTTCACCTTCCTTTAAATTGCTTTCCTTTTATTTTCTTTCCAATTTTTTCCTGTCCTTTCCTTCCTTTCATTTTCTTCTTTCCTTCCCCTTCTTATGCTCCTTTCCTTTCCTTTCCTTTCCTTTCCTTTCCTTTCCTTTCCTTTCCTTTCCTTTCCTTTCCTTTCCTTTCCTTTC
>JBANCY010000592.1:0-26088 GCA_037040045.1 Phorticella flavipennis | reverse complement strand
ATGAGCGGGACTCGAACCTCGCACCTCTTGTTTGGCGGGACAGTGCGCTATCCACTGGACCACCGAGGCCCCTATAAATTGAGATTAAGTTTGTTATAAATTTTGGATGTCACACCCCATTCGTAATAATTTCCATAACTTTTGCAGTTATAGAGCTTTCGGCTCCATATTTGGTATCTAGGGTCCTGAATATTTATTATTATTTGTAATTAGGCATGAGTGGGGGTTGATCCCACGACCTCGACTTCGGCGGGACAGCGCGCTACCCACTGCTCCACCGAGGCCCCCAGGGTCCTGAATATAATCTGCAGAATTGCCTAATATTTTGATATCACGGAAAGTACCGATAACAATCTAACAACCACAATTATTTTACTGTAGGCTTAAAGTTTAACATGTATGCATAGACTATAAAGGTTGTATCATCCAAGACTACCATTCCAATATAATCTACTGAAAATTTAATAATAAACCATAAACTGTGCAGATCTTAGCATAATCATTTGAAATAAAGTTCGTACATTTAAGAGCATGCCCTAAAACTATCTCGAAAATTTCAGAACAATCGTACTATGCACACAAAAGTTATAAGATGTAGAAGTTGTTTCGTCATGGGATTTGAAATGTTTAGAATATTTTAGGAGATAGAACCCTTGGGAGAAAGGCCCGTCAAAAAATGTATATGATTTATCCCTATATCAATCCTTGGCCATGTTTTTCTCGAAATATCGTTTACAAAGTCGGAGGGCACGCTTCCTCCGAAACTGGTTATGTCAACTTATTCAAATTTTTCACATTACTTCTGGATAGGATGACATAGCGATTTATTGATTTTTTTTATCGATTCCAACTAGTTTTCCTAAGGTAATTTGTGGAACTAAGAGTATAAATTCTACGAAACTTAGCCAAAAACTCTTTTTTTTCAAATCCTTCTGGACCCTTTTTAGTTGTTTTTTATTAGTCCTATATTTTTCCCAGTGTAAGCTGTGGCTCCCCTTGCAGCTCTTACAGTGCACACAATACCCGCTGCTTGAACCGGCACTCGTTTTGGCTCTGGCATCCCAGTCAGTCTTTAGTCTTCAGTCTTCAGTCTACAGTCTTCAGACTACAGTCTTTGGTTTTCTGCAGGCTCTCTTTTTGTTTTTGTTGTTTCTCTTATTTATTTATTTTTTATATTTTTATAAAAAAAAATTTCTTGTTGTTGTTTTTTGTTGTTTTTGGGCCATTGCGGCGTGGCATTAACCTGTAGAACTCCTTTCACTTTACATTCTAATTCCAAAAAAGTTTACAGCATTCGCATTCGCATTCTTCTGAAGTTTTCGATTTGTTTGCTCGAGGGGCGAGAATTTTACGATATCCACAAGAAGCAGAAGCTAACCATATAACCATATGCTATATACAAAGTATCAGCTCGTTATGGGTCATCGATGCCACCCGAAAGACCACCCCCCCCCCCCCCCCTGCCGAACCGCTGTCTTCTCGACTGTTGCCTCATCATCTGTGGGCTTTTGTCTTTGTCTTCATCGACATTCTTCAGGCGGAGGCCGTGGCGGAGGCAGAGACAGAGGCTGTCTTAAGAAACCGGAATGCCTGATGAATGTTAATGTTAATGTTAATGTTAATGCTTATATGGCCAATAAGTTCTCGGTTTGCCCTATGAAATAAACATGCGAAATGCCTAAGGAACAACAATGTGTGAATGAAGAATCGATCGACTTTAAATGCGGCCAAATCGATGGCACCAATAAAATATTGAATTGCTCAATTGCTGTGCATTATTTAACATTCACTTAACATTCAATTGTACAGCCTTTGCCACGCCCCCCATAAGCAGGTAACGCCCAACTAATGGGAAGCACAAAAAACTGGCCGACTTTAATAAGTCAAATTGGGCTCACGTTGAATAGCCTAGTTAGTTGCCTCAATTAATTATACCCTGGGAACTCAAGTTGTGCGAAATAGGGTATGCGGGACTCATATGGAAAGTTCAAAATGTTGGATCTTTCAAGGTGGAACTAAATTGACATTGTTTTTGAGCCTAACTTTGAAAAATGAGCGCAGAAGTTTATGAACTGAGGTTTGTCAAGGTCCACCCTATAACTATGTCGACTGTTCCTAGTATAATGTTAATGTTAATGTCATGAAATATGTATTTCTCTTGAAAAGTTTGGAAGTATTTTTATCTTCTGGAATTTTTATGTCTTGGAATGTCCCTCCTAGAAATGCTAGGTTGTGGCGAAGGTTTTGAAATCCACCCACGTAAAAAAAAGTTCTTCAGTGAAGGAAGCAGAGATAAAGGAAAATAGGGCTTCAAGTTTTGACCCGAAAGTGTTGTTATTACCATATAATAATAATAATAATAATGTCTTGGAAATGATGACATTTATTTGAAGTTGGTCTTGGTTAAAATTTGATAAAATTTGAAGGAAACTAGTCGAAAATCGTAGCCTGAAGCACTATTTTCCTCTTTCATCACTGAAGATTTTTTTTGCGGGTGGATTTTAAGTCCTACGGCATAGCCTAGTTTTGCTAGGTGGGTCATGTCTATCGACATGAATGGGACTCGAACCCACAGCTCTTGTTTGGCAAGAGATTGCGCTAACCACTGGTCTACCGAGGTCTCAAGATTCTTTTGGTTATCTTAGTTATTTTGGTCATCCACTTTGAAGTTATTTAACTTGGATACGTTTGAACCGATTTCCAAAGCTTCTTTTACACTATTATCCCAGGAATTCAAAGTGCTTCAGGCTGTGACCCTATAGAGTGGTTATAGACACTATCAAATGATTGAAAAGCTCTGTTCACAAATATATTCAAAACTTTTAGAGATCCCCGAGAGACCCAATGGAAGCACACGCATGTGAAGTTGAGCTCATTCAATAAAGAAATTTTCCTCTTGTTTGTTACACATCGATGGTAATAAATGATTGTTTTCGGAGGCATTTCGATTTCAATTCCCCAATTTATTTTTAATCACGAAAATGGAAATTGAATGGGTACGCACCGTGGGCAATGGTGATGGTAATGGTGATGGTAATGGTAACATGCACGAGCCAAAAAGCCTTTCAAATGTCTAAATTAGATACGTGAAGGCAGAGAACTGGAGCAATGCTGATAAGGAGCACCCTCCCGAGGGGGTATTGCCGTGAAGACGCGATCTAATAAATAATAAAAACTATAAATATGATTGCAGCAGAGGCGTTGGGTGGGTACCTGTCGGTTGCCTGGTTAGTTACCTCTCGTGCCAGTTGGAGCATTTGCTTATAAGGCTGATATACTCATAGATAAGATGTTCAAGAGTGCGTTGACAGCAGCTCCGATAACAGAACAGCCAGAACGGTGCATGATAATAACCGCGACCCGGTAATATAATCAAACCCAACCCAACCCAACCCAACCCAACCCAACCCAACCCAACCGAACTCAACTCAACTTGTTGAGTCCAACAAAAAGCTGGTCAGCAACCGTTTTTGGGTCGCAGTTGCAGTACACCGGGGGGTTGGGGGTGGGAATAGTGTAGATCTATTTACCGAATAGATTAGAGTTAGGTTTATGCTATGAATAACACATCTAAAACTGGTACTGAAAGCAGCATGAATGAATATTTCAAGAGTTATAGATAGGAAGAGTAGAAGTTGAGGAATGTGGGATCTTTTATATGCATTTTGAGTGGGTTGCCCAAGGTTGAAAAGGGTCATCAGGTCTTGGTGTTCCTAAACATATAGAGAATATCAAAAATGTAAAAAAATCTTAAAAGTTTCGTATAAAACCCGTATCGAAACATCAAAACTCCAGTACAAACTTGTCTCCATCAGATTCCGAAAGATGATAACATTAAAGTGAAAAATGTCTTATGGGGCATATTTCAAATTCTCATAACTTGGTCAAAACTGCTCCGATTTTGACATGTTATACCATTTTGTTCATTGTTTTTGATTCCAGTTCACCCCACATTCAAATTTTATTCAATTTTCATAAAAATTTTTTTTTGAATTTTTTTGGATCTTGAGGTAAGGGTCCCCCCTGTGTTTTGAAAAAATTTTGAAAACATTTTGAAAAATAAAATCTCAAAATTTTAACGTTATTCCAATTCTGTGATCATTATTAGCACAAAAAACTACTTTAAAACTTCGGAAAATGAGTTTCATTTTTTACCCAAAAATCGGCCAAAAATTGAGTAAAATTTTAATATGTAAAGTGGAAATTTCATCTGTGGTCATATTTGAAATTTTCATAACTTGAACAAAACTGCTCCGATTTTGTTTTCCTATACCATTTTGTTCATGATTTTTGATTCCAATACGTTCCTTATTCAAAGTTTTTTCATCTCGTAACCAAAAAGAATATCTCATCCCCATATGAACTGCCGAGATTTTTAAGGTATGCTCTATCAATAAAACCCATAAATCCTTTAAATATTAAGGCCAATATGTTGCAATATAAGTCCGGGGAAAAACTAAGCCATTATTTTTTAAGTTCAACTTTATGGGGTTTGCTAGTCTTTTGAGGCTTCTGGCAACTGGGAAAACTCCACCATAGGCCAGAGTATAGCTTCAAGCACTTGGCCTGCTTTTTAAAGCCAAACAGCCCTCTCCAGGCCCCTTGCCTCCCCCCACAAAGCCCTGCAGCTGTGGCAAACAATGTAGATTGTATACTCTTTCGTTCTGTTCTGTTCCGTTCCCTTTTCTCTTCGTAGACTTTGAAGTGTATACGCATTGGCTCAATCAACTATTTTGGCACAGAAAGTAATAAATCTAATTTCCCACAATGCGTGCTGTTCGCGACTCGCAGAAGGGTTCAATAAACGACCCCATAAAAAGATAATAAAGAGGAGCCATGACCATGTCTTGCCCGAGGGGTCGCGATACAATTGTATCTGCCACACGCTGTGCCCCGAACCGGATGTGTGTTCCAATACACGGGCAGAACACCCAAAAACCCAAACACCCAAACAATGGAAATTTGCATGCAAAATCCTGAACAAGAACTTTATTAAAATTAGAAAATACCAAAGAGAGGGAGAGATCGAAACATAACCTCTAAGTAATAAGTTCCAATCGAATCTATAGCTTTATTTCTCCCAGTGCATCGTATCGCAGTCGCAGTCGGAGAAGAACAATGTAATTACGAGTGTGTAATGCTCGTACTCCCCCTGTCTGGGCTTTATCTCTGGCCGGTTAAATCAATGTCAAATGGCAATCAGTTTGGTAACTCTGCAGATGACTTCATCGATCCGAAAAAACCATAAACAAAAACCAACTCAAAAACAATCAAGAAACAAAAAAAAGAAATGCCAACAATTTAAGCCTTTTAGCGGCGCACGCGAGACATATTTTGGGCTTAAATCGGACTAAATACCAAACGGGAACTGAAACCAAACCGATTGAAACCGAAATTGAAACTGAAATTGAAGCTGGAAATGTTTCAATTCGATTTGGATTCAATGCGTTTCAGGCCTAGAGATGGGCGCGTGTTGTCACTGTCCATACAATACCATAATTATGCTGGAAAATACTAAAAATATAAAAAATAGCAAACTTAAATTTAAATTTTTAGACTTATAGTTCCTTTATAGAACGCTAAAGTTTCCAATGCGACTGAGAAGGTCGACTTTATTTGGGCTACTTTACCGCTTTCGAAGTTCTTACACGTTTTTCATGAAGAATACAAATCCAATCATTTATTTCTTCAAAACCCATATGAAAGACGTAGTAAAAATTTCATTATTTCCTCATTAAATTGGAAGAATTATTTACCATAGTTTGAATTATCAGATTGATAGTCAATTATGCAAAACGACATCAATTAATCTAGCAATTCTTTTCATTTTTCAGATAATTTCATAATGCCCCTCTTATATAGATTCTCCTCTTTTTGGCAAATAACTGACACAATCGATTTTCAATAGCTTCTCTGGAGGGCAATTCTTCACTAGCCAAATCATTCGCCATAGACAAGAGCAGGAGCAAATGGTAATCACTTGGCGGGAGCTTCAGTCTCCGGACTATAAGGTGGATGCGTAAGAACCTCCGAAACAAGCTTCGGAACATCTGGAGAATCAATATCAATGTGCGTCCTCTGGCGTTGTCCTGATTGAATACAAATGTCCCTCAAAGCTAGTCGCTTTTGGGCGATTGTTACCTTCAGACGATCCAAATCCAAATCGTTCAGGTCTGAAATGAGAGTTTTGTCGTAGGGGAACAGCTTATAGTGCGTTAGATGATCAACACATCTCTCGTTATGTTTTTTTTTTATAAAATATCATCTTTCTAACGAAATCCTCACTTATAGAAAGCGAGATATAGATCCCTTAATCCACATATTACCAAAAATAATGGATCACTTCTTACAAAGCCTAATATTATGCATAGATACGGACTGAGAGGCTAACGGATCTTCACGGCTGCGAAATTATCTACAGTCTTTTGTAGAGATTTGTCATAAAACTAGATTATCATCTTATCCTATTTTCAATAAGTTTCAGGTTATAGTAGTACAATCAATTGTTAGCTATAAGGTTGTGCCCATCTTATGTATATATGCCCAGGTATAAAAGCAACTTTAAAATTAATCCACGCATTGATACAACTTCAAGTTCTGCTCGAATTCTTTTTTTTCAATGATTCTTAAGCCGAAGCAGCAATCGTTGGAGAAGATAAAGAAGCACAGTCATTTCGGAAACTTCAGTTCACTTCATTAATTTGAAATCTTGTGAAGATTTTGTCGTGTAAATTTGCCATACTTTGATTGTTTTACCACAAGATATCCAACTGTATGTTTTCAGACAGTTGTAGTCTAAAAACGTGTCTCTCAATTCTTTTGGTATAACACTTGTGTATAACACTAACTTTATAGATCTAGAAGAAGAAGAAAACTGTGAATATGAAGTATAAGTTCAACTATAAGCTACGAAACAGGAATAATTAACTGGGTCCTTAATATTAAGGCATTATGAAATCTTCTTTTTTCCGCCCTGATAACCCTTTTGTCTTATTCGAATCACCATTTCCAGTTTTCTGAAATTAATAGAATCTCAAGTACTAAAGATTGTTTATGTAAACATCAGCAAATTTCATAAAGATTTACATCTTTCATGGAAAATTTTATTAAATCTTGTTGGCATGTGTAAATCATGTTGAGTTGTGTTAAATCTATTCATTATCGAATCAGATAGGTCGGTCTTAAGTGAACCGAAAAGTGTTGTTTGAACTGGAATTGACACAGCTTGATTTGAAAATAAGTTGACCGAATTGTGTTGAGTTATAAGATGATATGAGAGCTGCATATAGAGCTAATATATGTTGATTATGTATAAATAAGTTTGGATTACTAGAACTTTAAGTAAAATAAGTTATATATCTTTAAAATCAAGTAAGCTTGGTATATCTTCAATCAAAAAATAGTTCTGTTTAAAACCATGTGGATTCTTATAAAGCACTGGTTTTTGGCTATAGAAAGTGCAAATGGAATTTATATATAATTCTTGCCGTTTCTCGCAATGACTTGTGAGTCGTATGACTCGTTCGTGTCGTGTCACGACACTGTCACATCGCCCAGTTACAACAGCTGCCGTTTGGTTGAGACAATGACGGCCAATTACTTATGATAACAGACTGTTTTGTAACCAACGAACCAACCAGTTCTTGAAATTTCAGTTTCAATTTCGTCAGCTGCCAATCAAAAGTGATCAACAAGACCAAAAAAGAGCTAAAGAAATAGGAAAAAAGCGTAAAGAAAACATAACAAAACAAAACACAAGTCGGCCAAAGCCCAGTCTTTGATATGAGGTAAATAGCAGCAGTTACATAGCCCCCACCTCGCTCTGCCCCTTGGAGCAGCAACTCCTCCACTAGCACTTCCAGTTCCATAGTTCCACAGTTCCATTTCCTCCGTCATAAGTCATAAAATCAACAATAAACAAGCTGAAAGACGCAGCTAAATGACTTCGAAAACGACAACTTCGGTACGTCATGGTCATTGGGCACACTCTATGCACCTCGGTACACCCCCGACCCCCTATCAAAACCTAACCCTAGGCGGGCGGGGCGTAGGCCCTCCGTCCGGGGGCCTCTAATGCGGTTTCAGTGCGTGCCTCACGACGCGTGTTGCGCTGCTTACGCCGCATTTGTTGACGTTAAGTCTTAAGATTTATTAGTTCTTATTGTCATTGCGCCTAACGCTCCAAAGGGGCTCACCGGGGGCTTACGTAGGGCCTCCCCCAAACCCCAAACCCCAAACCAAAAAAAAAAAAAAAATAGAAAATATGTCCACGGGCGAGTCTAATTGAATATCGCACGGCAGACGCATTGACAAGTCATTGCATCGCTTACCTCTGAAACCTCTGATAGCTCCGAAACCAGTTGAAATTTTCCGAAACGCTTCAAAGATTTCCACTGACCATTTTACACTTATTTACACTGATTGATAAGCTAAATATAACAATTAAAGAACTGTCTATACAATGTATTTCTCAACAAATCTGACAGATTGTTGAACTCAACTCAATTTTGAACTAGTTTTTGAATGAAAAACTTTCATTTCCTGATATTAAGCAGTAGTAAACCATGTAAATGTCAAGAAGTATTATCTTTCGTTCACCAAATATATCACACCTTTTATGCACCGATCCTAATTGAAAATTTGCTAATTGCAAACCAAGAGATGAGATATGATAATATCATTTGTACCCAAAAGATTTTTGATTAAAGATTCGAGCTAATAAATACTTATAACCAACCATATTGTTCAACAGTTCCCTTAGGTCGTTGAACGATAATTTCTATATAAATATAGAAGAAGAAGAGGTACGAAGTGGTATGATTTGTGAACCTCCGTAGACCGATCGTTCTGAAATTTGGTGTTATGATAGACAGAAGAAACCAACACAATTTCAGTGTAAGAATTTCAAATACCTAAGAAATATGGGCAAAATCATTTAGTTTTATGATATATAATGAATATATAATATAAAGTCGTCTGTTATGAGGCGCGAAATTTCAATCAAACGCAAGATAAATGTGGGTCGAATAAACATATAGTTGTATGTCAGTTATATTGTCTTTTGATACATTTGAAATCAAAAAGACTTAAAGATAATAAAGTATCTGAAGAGTGTTTCATGTTTAAATGAAATAGCTTCAAAAATATGGAAGATACAATCAAAACCAACTTTAAGGTGTATGGAAACTATATGATATAGTGCAACGATCCTTTTGAAATTAGATAGATCTATAGATAATAATGAATTTTAAAAGTGTTTCAAGTTTGAATTCAATTGCTTAAAAAACTTGGAAGATATGATGAAAATCAACACTTAGTTGTATGCTCCGATCCTATCGGAATTGGGTAGAGCAAAAGGTAAGAAGTAAATTTAAGTTTTCTTGCAATTGCTTCAAATATGTGGAAAATACGATAAGAACCGACTTTTAGTTGTAAGGCAGAAATCGAACATAATGCTCCGATCCCGTTGAAAACGGGTAGAATTATGAATAAGAAAAAATCGTAAGCTTTTGAGCGTTTTCAAACGAAAAGCTTGAAATACATGACATATATCGGCGAAATCAACTTTTGGCAACTATATGATATGGTGTTCTGATCAGTTTGAAATTGAGTAGATCTACAGATAATAATAAATTCTAGGACTGTTTTGAGTCTAAATGCAATTGCTCAAATTATATGAAAACTAGAGCTGGTTCAACACATAAAGTACAGAGTTTCGCCATACGAAGGGAACCTTTTTAAGAATCTAAGAAAGTCGCCAAATTATGCAAAAGTTCCTTTATATAACTTATATAACTACAATATAAATCCTATTTGAATTTCCAACATTTCACAAGTGTGCACACAAAATCGATAGACTTTCGGTAATCGATAACATCAAATTAAAAATGTGCCAAAAAAGGACAAATAAATCTGGTCCCCTTAGTTGGCTGGGCAAATCGGGGCACATCGCAGTAGCCTTCGTTTCGAGTAGGGCCTTCAGTTTTTCTCATAATCACAGAGTAAGTTCAACAATTCGGTCGACATCGAGAGAAAAATACAAAAACGAAAAAATTACATATTTAATATACATCCACATTGTACGGCTAAAATCATCACAATTTCGAGACAATCCTCCGTTCTTTAAATTACGAATCGCGTCGTAGTACCAAAATTATCTAAAAGAAAAAGTAATTTTTGTTCAACCTTTCGGCCAAACCGCAGAAGCTCTCGCGACTTTGAGATTTTCAAATACGTTTTCGGATTCGGGAATTCTTTTTTGTTTTTTTTTTTTTCTGTTCCTCTTCGGTTCGAAGTAAACCAATAACCCCACAAATATGTCGGACAGTCCAGCTGTAACGGGCCTTCTGAACGCCGTGCTCTGCGGCGTTACTGGTTTCGGGTTCTACGCTCTGGGACCCCAACAGCATCCGTATGCCTTCTCGGCCTGTGTCATCGGCTTCTGCCACGGCATGCTCGGCCTGGTCGATTGTCTGACCGGCGATGAGAATGCCAAGGGAGCCAAGGACACCACCAACTCTATATTGGAGATAATACCCTTGCCTCTGGTCAACATGGAGCTCTTCTTTGGCGGCGAGAGCAACAACATCGCACTCGGACACGGCATCTTCATTGTGCCCATGGCCATCACCGTGCTGGTCTCACTCATCAAGGGCGACGGCGGCGATGATGGCGGCGAGGTGATGGAGACCCTCAAGCTGCTGACCATTTTGGGCAACATAACATCGCTATGCTATCTGGCTGTCAACGAGAGCTCCTGGATAATGGGCGGAATGGCAGCTCTATCGTTCATGGCCAAATACGGTTCCGAGTGGATCGAGGGTCAAATGGAGGGCTCCGGCGAGATTGTGAAATACGCCAGTTGGTCCGGATTCTACTTCCTCACCGCCAAGGCTGTCGGTGGCGAGAAGTAAGCCGGGCACAGGAGCAGGATATTATGAACCATTAGCTAGAATCATACAACAACCGATCGAGACTAACAATCAAATGGGAAATGGGATACGGACTGATCCACAATTCGACAAATTCACGATTAACACAATTATTGAAACTTATTATTATTATGGAAATTATTGATATTATTATTGAAATGCGGTTTATAAAATTTGAATTGCGCCATTAAACGAGCTGAATACTAATAAATCTACCTTAAATTAATCTCATTTTTCCGAGATAATTATAAAATTTGATTAATTTATAAAGCGCAGCATTCTCTGGGAAAAACTTATTCAAAACTTGTCAAAATGAGGCAGGACCTTGGGGAAATAGTTATATTTCCATGTTTGGATGAATATATCAACGCCTTGCCTAAGCATTTCCATCTTCTAAAGACCATCTTAAGCCTTAACAAGTACGAAAGTTCTAGCCGAGAGAACACGACTACCCATATTATAAATATAATTCTTGAATATCTCTTAAGGTTGATGTCCGATCGTTTTGAATTGTTGAGAGTATGTTTATAACCTTCTTTATATATTGTGACATGGGTTATTCTGCTAAAACGATAATATTTTGTTGGGATTTGTTCCAAATCGATCAAGATATCCGGTTCAAGGTACTGAAGCTGTAGGATTTGTAGCTGGGCCAAATCAAGTCGGACTTCAGAGTGTTATACCTTTTCCGACTTGTAGAAGCGTGGAGGATTGGAAATTGAGTGTAGAACTTTCTTTGTAGAATTCTTTAAGATTCGACCATGTTATACAAGTATAAAATTATAAAATATCTCAAAAGTGGTAAATATTTGAGAAAATTTAAATGACAGTCACTCGGCCAAATCCCATCGTATTTTGGAATGTTACGATTTTTCGGATTCGTAAAAGCATAGAGAATCAAAATTATTTAAACATTTTCGATTTTAAAATTTAGCCCATTTTGAAAATTTTTCTGAGGTCACCCCTTGTCATTTTTGACATTTTCGATGATATTCTGAGATTTGAAATTTTGGATGCTGATTGATAGTGCTAACTCATACAAGTTCGGGAAGGTACAACATTCGAAGATCGGTCAAGATTTGGCCAAGATATGTGAGCTCAAAGTGGGACTATATCTTGAAAAAAAGACTCTTGTGATATTGAATATGACTCTAACTCAGTCAAAACCAGTTAGATTATGAAATGTTATACCTTTTCCGACTCGTGAATGTGTGTGGAATTGATTATTGGTTATAAAGCTTGTATTGTACAAGATTTGCCCGAGATCTTCAAGTGTAAACTTGTAAAATACCTCAAAAAATGTACTTTCAAAATTTTGTTAAAATGCATGTAAGTCGGCCAAATCAAGTCGGATTTTTGAATGTTATATCTTCCCATCCTCGTAGAAGGATAGAGAATCAAAATTATTTAAAAATTTTCGATTTTAAAATTTAGCCCATTTTGAAAATTTTTCTGAAATTTTTCAGATTTTCGGTGATGTTCTGAGATTTCAAATTTTATATGCCGATTGATAGTGCTAGTCAATACAAATTGAGGGAGGTATAATATTTCCAGATCGGTTAAGTTTTGGCCCAGATATGTGAGTTCAAAGTTGGAATATATCTTTAAAAACGAATAAGAAAGCTACAGTCGAGCAAGTTCTCAATGCCCGAAGTCTGGAACCACTCCGTCTCTCATACGGAAGCCCAATTGTTTAACTTCCGAATCATTCCCATTGCTTTTAAACGACAGCAAATGGCTAGTTGAATGACTCCAAGCGGTTCTGCAAGTATAGATCCTAAAGATTATATTATATAAAACTTAACTATCTGTGTATAATTAACCATTTATGTGTAATTTTTAATATTAATCTTAAGGTATGGCTCTATTTGGGAGGTCGAGCGGATGACATGGTTTCACTCCTCTATTTCTCGATGACGCATTGCGTTCGGGTGTCCTAAAATATTCAGTAATGCTTCTTGATTCAGCACCTTAATGATTTTTATATCTTAACAAAATCTAGATTCCTTTCGAATTTCTGTTATATTTTTAATTTAAACTAACACAATAAAGAGCTGGAGAGAATTGGAAATTGTTTGTTTATCATGAGTTTTGACCAAGAAGCGAACACCCTAAGAACAACTTGAGGAGAAAGGATGCAGTTGTCTCTGAAATTGTTTCAGAAGCAGAAAATTCTACCCTTTTTCATAAAGGATTGGCCTGTTTTAAGTATTATGATATTAGAAGTACGCCTTTGGTAAAGGACAGATACAGTAAAATCCAAGTAATTATAGAAATAAACATAGAATTTCGATTTCACAGACTCAGATATATGTGGAAACCTCGAAAATCCGAAAGACAGAACATGGTTCTCTTAAAAAATCAAAGCCAGGGGTAAAACTGACAAATTTTCGGTAAATATAAAAAAGGTTCTCAGATGTCAGAAAGGAACTTAACACAATGTGCTGAGTTTGGGCATACCCAGAAGCCTCCAAGGATCAAGAACTGGCTGATCCAGAAACAAAAGTCCTGCCAAATGAATACAAAACATTTTCAGAAAATACCAAAATTTTACTCGAAACTGGATTGAGTTTTATAACCATCTTCTTCTTTTTGATTCCGTGTATGTTGATACTCTTACAATTTTGTTTATGGTTGGTTATTTTTTTTTTTTTTTTTTTTTGTAATTTTAATATATGGCGCAAAACTTGGATTAAAACACAAAAGAATTTTGATTACAAGATTCCTGAGAATTTAAGCGTGCCTAGAGAAAGTATATGTATTCAGTATCTGTAGGTTGGGGTCTTGTGGCGGAAGTTGCAATCGATGAAATGAGTTGAGATTGTTTCAGTTGAGTTGAGTTGAATGAGTTGAACTGAAGGATAGGATAGTTCTCTTCGTGGTTTTTGGTTTCGATATCGTATCGTATCGGTTTTAGGTTAGAAACAAACTGAATGGTCGATCGGGTACGCTGATTATAATATGTTCACGTATATTATCCGTATCGGAATCATCAATATCGGATGTTGTTTCACTGAGAGCCATGTTATATTCATCAGCTGGCAACTCATCGTCCACCGCATCATCATCTTCATCATCATCATCATCTTCATCATCATCTTGATCATCCCGGCTATCGAGATCCTCAAATTCCGATTCGTAATCCTCATTACCGGCAAATTCACGTGACTGTGTTTGGGGCTGATTGTTGTTGTTGTTGTTGTTATTGTTATTGTTATTGCTGTAGGCCCTGAGGTTCTCCTCCGTATAATCAACGATATGTCGTCGTGTCTTGTTCAGATATTGTTTCTGTCGCAAGTAGATCTTGAGTATACCCTTCAGTCCGATAAAGGTAAAGCCGCCGAGCAGCGTGCGATGCAATGGCGCCGACATCCGGCGATAGATCAGGTTCCCCATCAGCGTCGCGATGCTGGGCAAAAGTATGGCGCCGCAGAAGATGCGGGCAAAGTCAACCGGCTCATCCGGCACCGGCATCGGTGCCGTCAGCTCTGACACATTAGACAACGGCGCATCACCCTGGGCATTCAGCAGCCAATTGATTAGCGGCAGTTTGCGTAGGATGCTCCGGCGATTGTGCCAGAGCCGTAAGACGGCATCTTCCCAGCGTATAAGGCGACTGAGTATCAGAGCAACCGGTATAAACGGTAAGCCGACTAATAAAAAGAACGGATCACCCTTCTCCATTAGCTCCATGCCGCGCTGTTGGCCCAGTACCTGGATCACCGTGATGCCGCCATAGGTGACGGCCGTCCAGTAAACGGAGCCAAGAAATGCACTGGCGGCCACAAAGGGACTGCATTGTCGTATAAGATCCTGAAAACGTTCCAGCACCACGGCCATACGACTGACCTTCGGAAAGATTATGATGTACTCGACGCGGCACTGCATGCACGAGACCTTCATCCGCGAGTTGCCGTTCTGCTTCTCATCGATCCATCGATAGAGACAGCTCTCGTGGACCCACTTCGTGCTGCCGCGGCACTGGCACGGATGCAGCCAGGTCGCCAGACGGTTCTCGGCCTCCGTGGCAAAGCATATCCAGCAGGTGCGCTCCGTGTCGTCCGTCGGCTCCGCGGGGCCGACAGCCGCCAGTTGCTGTTGATTCTCCACATTTGGCATTATTCCAATTTGTTGTTGTTTTTCGTTCTAATTGTCGTCGCTGTCGTTTTTGTTGTTGTTCAGTAAGTTGTTGTTATATCTGTTCGATCGACAAAATCAGCCCCAAAATGATTTGCGATTACCAGGCAGACGTAAAACTAAAGAAAATACAAATTTTTATAGAGTTACAAAAAATGGGAGAGATTAAAATTTTCCGGCAAGACGTGTGATATATAACAGCTGCCGCTCTAAAATAAAATAAAATAAAACGATTTCAATTTTTTTTTTTGTTTTTGACACACAACAAGCAATGTTTCTGAAGCGAATGAAACGAACTATTGATTCGACTCGAAAATTTACCCCCAAAAAACTAAAAAAAAAACCCAAAAAAATCCAGACTTGCTACTTGTTTTCGAAAAGTTTCGAATTTCGAACTGTTTTTTATATGAGAACAGAGAGCTGAGGCGTTGAAATCAGTTAAAGTATTGAACATAATGGAATTTCAATCTGGATAATTATCGAAGGTTTTCGATGTCAGTAGTGGTTTTCAAAAAGTGTAGCATACTTTTATGGGCACAGCTCAGAGTGATTTCGGCAACATGCGCATGTATGCGTACAACAAAGCTCAGCAGGTGAATGAAAAATTTCAGGTGAAAAAAGTATTACATAACCCGAAGGGGCAGACTTACGTACAAAGACCTGCCGATCTTTACTGGTCCACCGTTTAAATCAGTTGGGAAAATGGCTCTCCTAAGGAACGTTTTGGGAAGAGCGCAGGGATTTCTTAACAGGGAACGAGTATTAGTAAGTATTATCTTAATTATTATATGCTAGTTTGAAATTAGATATAAATATGTGTATTATATATATAGTTTGTTAGTCACAATTATAATATATAGATTGATTTTTAGCTCAAATATCTTAAATTTCTTATTAACAGCTCAATAGATTCCATTTTTTAGATACTATTTTTTCTTTTTATGTTTTTATATCAAAATCTTATTTTATAACCTTCAGTTTTGGTTTATAATCATTATTAGGATGCCTATATAACATGCTCAGCAGCTGATTTGATTTACGGTCAGCCGCAAAGTATGCAACAGAATTTTAAATTTCCAACTGGAACTTAACCGAATGCTCCAATAATGATTATGTATAACTTTATTATGGTATAATATTGTTAATGTTATTGTAATTGTTAAAACATTGATCGATATTAATAGCTTCAAAGGGAATAAGGGGGTTACTGTGTATCCCGTAGAACTTGCCGAATCGCTGAGAGTCTCTACTATGATGAAGTCAAAGAATGGATCGATTCAAAAATAACAAAAATAAGTAAACTTTCGTAAAAAAAGTTCAGGAACCTATTTCAACACCCACATTTAAGTAAAATTATCTATAAAGTACATTACATCGACATATGACCCAATTACAACATAGATTTATCAAATTATTTACCAATACATACCATATTTTGGCATATAACCAGAGAATACAATCTTCTGCTTAGCATTTTCTTTTAAATTCCTTTGCCAATCCGGATAATTTCAAGAACTCCCCACACGACAAAATAAACACAGCTCGATTCGTTTAGCATACATTTTATTAATATATATCATTTATATCATATATTATATTATATATATACTCATATATAAATATATATATCTTTGATAGCTTTTATTATTTAAGATTTGTTTAATTTTTGTATAATTCTCCGCTCAATCCATGCCGCGGCGCCCAACGCGTATCCCAAGTTCCAACTGAATTCAAATATCACAACAGTTAATAAAAAAAAACACGACTACATTTGCGGGGCGGGGCGTGGCATTTCATATATACGTTAAATCCAAAAAAAAAAAAACAAAAAACAAAAAAAATCCTTGAATAATATGTAAGAATTACACACACAGAGACACTTCTTGAAACTAGATACGAAATGGTGCGCGAGTGAATAAATTAGATTTAGACAGGGACAGAGACAGACGATCCGCCCATCATGGCCAATTGTCGGTCCCAAAGCGACCCCCGGGAGCTCAGCAATTGGGGCACTTGACCAGCCCCACCTCATCGCAGTTCATGCATTTCAGCGCCACGAATTCGGCCGTAAAATGATTCCGGTGCAAAGATTTCTTCGAGCCGTTGCACGAGGGGCAGGGCAGCAGGCGGTAGCCACCGCAGGTCTGGCAGGTGTAAGCCGTGGCAATGGACTGGAAATAGAGAAACAATGAAGGATAAAGATATACATATATATATATTTTATTAATAATATTGTGCTTAGAATTAAAATGAATGAAACCCATTAGCCCGGAAAATTTTTAGCTCCGCCTAAAAGCATGCTACAAAAATGGTCAAAGAAAGCAATCCACGCTTGCGATGCATCGGTTGGGTCCATTTGAATAATCTTTAAGACAAAAGGTTCCAATATTTGACAAATAGACTTTTAGAGATATATCTATACTATTGAAAGGCACCTTCGACTTGAACTGGTCCGAAACCAAATCCAAACTGCCGCCGCCCTTGCATATGTCCCTCTGATTCCTCTGATCTTCCTCACCGTAAGATCTCATAATATGTATCTAATAATTTCGTAATTTCCCTTTACAAATCTTTATAATATAATAGATTTTATCTATATCAAGTACCCTTCCCTTAAACGTTAGGTGAAGTACAAAAATCCCCAAATAGATTCCGAAATAATTCCTAATATTTTTGGCCTCGGTGGACCAGTCGATAGCGCACTGCCCCGCCAAACAATAGGTGTGGGTTCGAGTCCCACTCTTGCCTTTAAGCATGACCCTCCTAGAAAAACTATGTTGTGGCGTAGGACTTTAAGTCCACCCACATAAAAAAAGTTCTTCAGTGAAGGAAGCAGAAATAAACGAAACTAGTGCTTCAGGCTTTGACCCGAAAGGGCTGTTATGGTCTATAATTTTTAGAAAATAACCCAGAATTTAATAAAATTCTTGAATTGTAATATTATAAATAAGGCTAGCCCATATTCATATTGTCCTTCCCTCTGCTAATATCTTTCGAATTTCTCGTCCGATCATAAAATTCTCAGACTCACCTTGTATGGACGCAGCAGCTGTCGTAATTCGCCGCTCTCATTGAGACGCTCCACGGTGTCAGCATCCTGTGAAACCAAAGGAGAAACATAAATAATGCATGGATCTGGAACAAAGTATCTAAAAGATCTATTTGTATCTTTTGGAGTTACTTACACCAATGTGCTGTCCTTCGACGAACAATTGTGGCACGCATATCGTTTCGTTCTGCATGCGATCCCGCATCTCCTGCTGGTACTCCATGCTCATGAAGACATCGCGTTCCTCAAACTTGATGAGCAGTGTACGCAGTATCTGCTTGACGTTCGCACATTTGGCATAGGTGTCCCGGATTATACCCATGCTGGTGGTATATAGAACCACCTTGCCCACATCTTTCTCCTTGTAGTTCTGAAATGAAAGAAAGTGGGGATATATGAGTATATAGAGAAAACCTCAAAAGTGTCAAAAATTAAAGACTTATTGGCTAATTTTATAATATAAAGAATGCATCCCAAAGTAAATTGGACTTTTTTATAAAAATATTGGAAACAAAATCTCTCTAAATCGTTTAATGATAAAAGTTACTTTAAGGACTTTAGAAACTAACTCACTGACTTCTTCTTTTTTATTACATTTTCGTATTTCCCCCTCAAAATTGAAGCATATTATATAATCACTTTTCACATTTCATTTTTCCATTCAAAGAAAATCTACATAATTCCAATTTAGCTATCACTAAAATGATATAATCTATCCTATTTAATGTGTAAAGCTTTCTTGCATAACGCTTGTTTTCTATAGAAGAACATAGACCTTTCTCAAAAAGACTTGCCTAAAAATGAAGAGCTTAAAAATTGGATTGTTGTATGGATTGCCTCCAATAGTAGAGTCAATCTTTAGGCACGAAAAATTATTCTTACTCCAAAGATGGAATACGAATGGTAAGGATAAGAATAGAACGTTAAGTGCCATGTTGCATAGCTGAAAAATGGAGATGTTCGTTTGCAGACGGATTTGACTATTCCTCCTTATGATTCTGGAGCGAGACTATGATATAGTAATCCGATTCTTTTGAACTCTTGCTTAGCGAAAATAATTTTAAGTGTGTTTTTAATCCAATAGCTTAAAAAACATGGGTAAAAAAAACCCATTTAGTTATATGGCTGCTATATGATATAGTTGTCTGACAAATTTGTATAAGAAAACTATGGGGCAAGTTTCATTACGATTAGTTCAAGTACTGAACGACTATATAGACAGACGGAAGGAGGGACAAACGGAACATTTGGAAAGAAAATTTTGGGTTTCTACGAGCACTAGTATTGTCTTTATAAAGTGTATAAAAAGTTCAAAGACTCTTTATGGACATAAGTCCAGTATCGTTTGACATAATAATATGTATATGTAATTTTCCAGATATGTGTTTGTGCGATAAAGCGATACACAGATAGATAATGATTAAGATTTTAGGTAACCCGCAAAGATTATGTTGAACAAGCCATAAGACGACAGTAAAAGCGTTTTAACAACTCTTATTATACAATGCCCGACGAGAGGCAAGTCGAGACAATATAATATCGAGTGATATATGTATAATACGTGCATAATGCACATAATTTATGACGTCGGTGAGTGAGTCGGTAGATAATGAAAGAGGAGTGGGGAGGGGAGTGGGGGAGACTGTCTTAACAATTTATTATGTCATTTATAAGGAGAGCATAATTCATGCATTTTTTGACAGCTGCCGACGACTTTCTGCCGCCGAGTTCAACGATACTCGTCGATTAGCAGACTATTGACTATCGATAGGCGATTGCCGACCGATAGGCGGTCTACTTAATTAGGCTGACAAGTTGGCCAGCTAACGGTAAACGGCCGGCCAATTAATGTGGTGCAACAACAACAAAAACAACATGATAAATGAAAAACAAGTTGCAATCGCAAGAAAAATGTGAAAGAAAATTGTATCAAAGGTGTCAACGAGCGGGTCCTGAGCTGTTGCCGGGGGGCACCTGTTGGCGGGGTGACTGGGAGAGGGGGGAGGGGTGGTGTTGCTAATGCATTTTCTGCAGTTTTCACTTGGCGCGAAGACGAGATTCGAGACGGTTGTAAATGTCGTTAGATAATTTTTAATGGCCTTTTACACAAATTGGCTATGCGTAATTTTCAATTGGTTTTTCATTTGAGGCAATTTGGCTTTTAGTATACCCTGTAAAATAGTTGCAACCGAAGTTGGATGACCACGACTACACCTAACTCATGACAGGCACTCTTTATGTCATTTTACAAGTACATTTTGTTGGCAAAATACTATGATTCCAACGTTTCGATCGTTTATATGCAAATTATTATTATATCCAGCAGACTATTGCATATCATCATTTATGGAAAATATAAATTTGCAAGTAAAGGCGTATTTATTATAAGCATTTTGCAAAGAAAAGGTCCTGTTGATCGCTAATATGCACATATGACACTTGTATGCACATGAAGTGCAATAAGAGCGATTGCCTTAAGGCGATTATAATTTACCAAATAAATTCTTAAGACGAAAATTGCATATAAGCGCACACATGAATAAGCATAATGGGGGCTTATACTTGAACAACTAATTCAATACCTATGTAAATGGATGTCTAATATTTTTCCTTATAAACAAAAATTGCTTATAAGCGAACATACATACAAATAATTGCAAACGACCCCACAAAATCCAACCTCACCTCATCCACCGCATTGTTTTTAAACAAACTCAGCATCTTGTATCTGTTTACAGGGCAACTCCTAGTCGTGCACTCCGCGTCGAACCACAGCTAATTACTTTATATTATCTAAACGAACGTTTTTCCAGATGTTCGCCTTGGCTTGTCCACTCTTGCGGGCCAATCGCATGTCAGGCTACTTAAGATCACGTTATTATTATTGGATTTTCCTCGTATATCAAATTTTTCGATTTTCGTTACAATTGGGAACGGAAAATAAACTGAAATAAACTTATGATCTGTCAGTCTATTTCGTGTTCTACTGACACTAAAAACCCTGAAAATTGGATGCCTAAATTGATCAGTTTTTTAAGAAAAACTTTGATTAGATTTTCAAGGAAAAGACAAGAAAAAGTCACGATATGGATTGTTTGTTTTGTTTGAGATGTGGTATTATTGGACTGTAACTTAAAAATGCGAGCATATTCGCAGTACCATAGGAATTATACTGGAAAAAGAAAACCCAAAAAGACCCAACCAAAATGATGGTCCCAAAAAGAGTGCTAAAAAAGTGAAGAAGACTCAAATAGGCGTTCCAGACGGTACGCGAATATCAGTTTCAGAATAGCGCTATCAGAAGAACAATTTAAAAACTCAAGTATCAAAAACTGTAGTACCAGAATCAAGCAGAACCAGGAAAAGCTTGTAATATCAAAGGTCTACTACCAGAATACCAGTAATAAGTACCGAAAGAACACTACCAAAGAAGTTATGTCAAAGAGCAGTCCCTGAGGAGCAATAGCTTTAGGTATAACTACACCAGAAAAGCGGTACACATCGAATATTAAGAAATCAGAAATAAAGGATGAACTCTAACAAATAAGCTGTACTAGAAGTATAATAAATGAAAGATTGAATATATGAACATTACTACTAAAGGAATCTGAAGAGAATTTTGTGTAGAATATCAGTTCCAAAAGAGTAGAAGACTATCTACCTCTAAGGTAGGTTGTCAAAAGCAATTTCTCTAAGGCAGAGCCTGAAAAGCAGTTTCATAAGTGTAGAATCCGAAGACAAATTTTTTATCAACGGTCAACCCCATTAGTTTATCTTTAGTAATTTCAAAACCTCTTAATCTTTTTGCAGAACCTCTGGAAACAAATCGTGGAAAAAAGATGCAAAGAAACGTTGAAGAATGTCGAATGTGCTTGGCAAAGCGTTTAGCTAAGGGTTTTCCTTCCAGATATTGTAATAAAAACACCCTGTGTATAGCGTGTCACGCGTGTCGTGAGTGCAGCTCTAGTTTCAGTCGGCGGCGCATTGACTTGCATAAGACACAAATAGAGGCTGAAACTTAGGTTGAGCTTGAGTCGGCATTAGTCTCTATCTATAGTATCTGTTTCTATCTCTCTCTAACTATCTCCACCTCTCTCTCTCTCTGTCTCTATGGAGTGCCAGTTACTTGTTATTTACGATAAATATGGCATATTTAACAAAAATAGTTACGAGTTCGAGTTGAGTTGAGTTGAGTTGAGTTGAGTCGAGTTAAGAGCAAAGTAGAAAAAGACATAATAAACTGGTACGCGGTCCATAATTGCCTTTAAGCGTCATTTCGTGGATGTGTCAGAAGTGAGACAAAAGATAAAAACGAAACAAAAGCAAAGTTCAAAGCCATCTTAAGTGATAAAATAAAAGATGCCCGCGGCAACGGCAACAACCCATTTGAAGTCTTGTAAACTTGTTTTATAGCGCATACCATTCGGGCGATCTGCCAACATTTGTAGTAACCATATGATCCCAAAACTTTGCGAGCTGACTTCAAGCTGTGCAACAAATTAACACGTGCTCCCCCCTTCGTAATCCCCCTGCCCCCTTCGTAAGCCCCCTGCCCCCTTACAGAATCTCAACCTGACCGACCGAGCGACAATCTTTATGTGTTTCGGGGCAACAGTTGGGTTTTTTTCTCGGTTTTGGCATCGGCCAAAAGAGAAAGCAGGTCACTTGCCAGCGATCGACAAGCGTCGATTTTCGAGGATTGTTGTCAATCGACAGTTCCCCCCCAAAAAACCCCAAAAACCCCCAAAACCCCATACTCCCAAACCCCAAAACTGTACAAGATTCGATTATGTGAGCATCCCAAGGAGTTGCATTTTAATGGACCTCCCCGCCTAAAGTTCAATTAATACGTCACATCTGAGGCTGGGACATTATGTAAGGGCTGGGCTGGGAGCCGACGCGTCGGTGGGCGTGGCTCGGGCGTCCAATGCTGATCGTTGGCAGCGATTGAACGCATGGGAATTGCCTGACCCGAAAGCTGGGAGAAGTAAAAGTGCGAAAGGCCCCAAGCCGACCGCTGAATGCACTTACAAGGAAGACTTTAAGAGAAAGACTGGGAACATTTTTGGAAAGGGATAAAGGTAAACGAAGTGTTACGATAGTAAGCGAAGGGGCACATGATGCCAATGGCTAAGTAATGCTCCTCCAATTTCAGGAGGAACTCCATGAGCCATTAGTTGATAAGTTTATATAGGCACGAAGAGGCTGAAAGGAGCTCGAAAGAGCACGAAGAGGTGCAAAGGGACACGAAGATCCACAAAGGGGCACAAAGGGGCACGAAGGGGGACAAGGGTTAAGGCAGTAACATAATGATCCATATCCCTAAAAAAGACATGGTATACTTTACAATAAAGCAGGAAACAAATTGATAAAAGCATTCCCTTACAAGTTTTTTCCAACAGAGTTCCAGAAAAGATGTTTCTTATTCCTCCAAAAAGCTTTGATCCTCTACCAGAGGCTTGTCATCATCTAACAATTTATAGTACTTTTTATCAGTATTACGATCCAATTCCCTTCTATATTTATTAGGCGCCACTAGGAATGTTTCCCGAAACGTATGATATAACAGCATTTTCTTCAAGTTCTCCGACTTTGATAAGAAAAGTTTGCATTGTCTTCCTCGGGCAGAGATACGCGTGTACCGCAAACATTTATAATTTGTAATCGATTATTATCGATTTTTATTATCAATATGTATTACGTGTACATTGCCATTGACTGATTACCTATAGGAGAAACTATTTTTACTCTACGACAACAAGGAATTTCTTAGTTTTGGAACTACGAAAGATGAAATACAAGTTGAATGATTAATTTCTGAACTCTTTTGGTTTGCAATTGTTTCGAAATGAAAGCATTTTAAAGTGTCATTACTTTTCTTACAGTTCATATTTTTTGTTGAAAATTTCAGCCTTAGCTCGCAAAATCTTTATAAATGAATAGAAAAATGTTCGTATATCTAGCTGTTTATAGAACTTAATAAAGATACAAAATATGTTTTCAAAAGATTTTGATAAAACACCAAGGACTTAAAAGAACTGAAATGTTAGCAAATATTGGGATTCCTTGAGATTTATATAGATCACTGGGGTATAGTGAAAACTACTTGGTAATATTAGAGCTAATTTGTTTGTTCGAAGCTTTGCCTGAAATAGGCATAGATCTTAAATAATCAAACTAAAAGCTTGCTGGAGGCTGCTTCATATACGAAGCGGGCTACAAAATATTCAAAAACTGTTTGAGAATTCAATAATATTATATAATTAGCAGAAAGTATTGTCAACTAAAGCCAATTAGGTGGATGCCAAGACCAAGGTTTGGGTTTAAGATACAAAAACCCAACTCAATTAGCAAAATTGTCAGCCTAAACGAAGGCAATTTGTAATTTTCAAATAATTTTTTTGCCAGTTTTTGACATGACTTGACATGACTTGACACTAACCATATATAACTATATATATTAATAGACCTTCAGAGCTGTTAACACATTTAACTTGGTACCGAAAAAGATAAAAGTCAGCCAGGGGCAAGGTTTGAGTAGCCGAGCGGGGCTTATGGCGATTCGATGCGTTGTGATGTGCTGTGTTTGTCAAGTGTTTTCATATAGTCGAAATGCCCATGGTGTGGGACTTGGGAAACTAAAATTTTGGATATGCACAACGTCAAGTTGTCGTCGTCGTTGGGGCTTCAACGCGATATTCTCATGGCCTGTGGGCACTGGCGACAGTCAACAGTTGTTCAGCTCTTCGAGATTGGAATTTCTTTGGGTTTCTTTCAGCTTCGGGTTGCATATGGGCAGGGGGGCCTTGGGGGGACTCATTGGCTTGCTCGGCGCATGCAGCAGAAAGTGAAACATTTCACTTTCGTTTCGCATTTGGCTTGGGCTTCAATTTGGCAATAATTGGATATATTTTAATAAGCCCATTTGCCGTTGCTTTCTTTTGGCCCTGAATGCAAATTGTAATTGAAATGCAGCAAACGCCCAAAAAAAAAAACAACAAACTCCATTGGGTCCCAAACTTCCCAATCCTCCCCAATCCCCCATCATCACCTCGTCGAAGCGTCTTCTTCATGTTTAATTGTTTGGTATTTTGGTATTGCGCCCATGGAAACAATGCGAGGCGCCTCCAACAACAACAACAACAGAAGAGTCTCTCAGAGCCCCCATAAATCTCCGCCTGGTCACGTAAATCACATTTTCATTTTCATTTTCACTTTCGTTCGAATTCAAAAATCCAACAAAAAAGCTGAAAAAACCCATAAAGTCTGGCTTCAAGTTTAGTATTTTTTTGCTTCAAAAATATGCATTGTTTTTTTTCAAACTTCATTTTCATTTTCTTTATTTTTATAGGTTTTTTTCCCCCGCTCTTCGAAATGCCAAAATTGTTTCTTAACTGGCATCATTTGCATGTCGTTTGTTTATTTACTCGTATTTATACCCTGGAAAATTTGAAAATATTTTGAGGGGCACAAAATGCGGCAGGCTTTGAAAAGAAACCGATTAAATAAGCGCATTTAACATACTCTTTCCGAAGAATATAGTATATATATTCACTATGTGCTGAAGCTGATCGTAGAGATCCCAAAAAATAACCTTCAGAATGGTCAAAAGAAAAATGAAATCGATTAAGCCTTATCTATCTGTCTGTCCATCCGTAAGACTTGGCACACAAACTTCTCTTGTTATCCGTCAGCATTTGCCGGAACCGAATCGTTCCCCCATATCATATAGCTGCCATACATATAAAAGTCGATTTTACCCACATTTTCCATGTTTTTCAATCTGTTAAATTGAAACTTCACACACATCTAAGATTTGTTATTATCTATTGTTTCAACAAATTTCATAATCGGACTACTATATCATATAGCTGCCATATAAAGTCAGTCAAAAGTTATTATTATTATTATTATTATGTGGCTATAACAACCCTATCGGGTCACAACCTGAAGCATCTTCCTCTGGCGAGG
>JBANCY010000591.1:0-26107 GCA_037040045.1 Phorticella flavipennis | reverse complement strand
TATGATATGATATGATATGATATGATATGATATGATATGATATGATATGATATGATATGATATGATATGATATGATGGCGCTGAGCAACTGTAAGATGGGATTTTTTAAAAACATTATCAGCCTCAAAAATACTTACTTTTTTTATTCGTTTGAGGGCCTCGGTGGATCATTGGATAGCTGAAAGGTGCGAGTTTGGGTCCCCCTCATCGATAGGTATGACTCTCCTAGAAAAACTAGGTTGTGGCGTAGGATTTGATATCTTTCAGTAAAAAAGCAGAAATAAGGGAAATTGGGATTCTGGCTTTGACCCGATAGGGTTCTTATTATATGTCCATAACAAAATCCTCCACAATTTTAAAATTTCCAAACTCAAAACTAATACAATTTCATGCTAAAATTTTGTGCTTTCGTTTGGTCTGAAATCATAATAAATGGAAATGGAATTTTATTGTTTTAATTAACTGTCGGGCAGGCATTGTATTTTCCGGCTTTTCTTGTTCTTGTTGTACAGTGTGGCCGTAGTTTCAGCAGTTACATATTACCGCATAGCATGTGGCAGGCCCCTCCACTCCCCCCTCTGCGCCCCACGCAGGCTGCTGTCTTGAGTAGACAATAGAAAATATCTTTCATTAACTAATTAGCTTACTTTTTCATCTGGCTCTTTGGCTGTGCGCCGTGCCGCTGCCTGTCCGGGTGTCAGTCCGGTTGGCAGTCCGGTTGGCAGTCCGGTTGCCCGTGCCGGGATGCTGGGTGTCGGCTGGCTGGTCGGTCGGTCGGCTGTTGTGCTTTTGTTTAGCAGCGTCCTTTGGCCGACCAACACGCAGAAAGGATAACGTGTAAAATACAACTACTAATACACATTTCGCTCCTCCTGCAGCTGCTCCGGCTCCTGCTCCTACTCCGGCTCCGGCTCCGGCTACGGCTCCTGCTCTGGGTCCTGCCGCTTTTACTTTTGCTCTTCCTTGTCTTTGTTATTTTACGCTTTACAATTCTTTTGGGCTTGACAGCAAAATTTGCTCAGCAAACGTTGGGGCCGCCGCCGCTGCCGCCAAGCGGAGCCTCCTGCTCCTCTGCCCTTTGGCTTGGTCCTCGTTCGTTCACTTTGATTAAAGTGAAAATAAATGAGGGTCCCAGGCTACTGCCCTCCATTCCCCACCCTCAGGCAACCCACTCCCCCTCGACGACCCCTGTTGAACTGCCATTCAGCATGCGTCTTTCTCAGCTCAGATCGGCTCGTCGTCGTCTCATACCCTAACATACCTTGTGGCATGCCACTTTGCCACAAAAAGCCTATTTTATGCTCTAGTTGCAACTGCTGTTAGGGCATGCCATAGTCGTTGTCACAAAGACTTCCCCTGCTTTGCTTTCCCCCATTGCCGAGCATTGCCAACTTCATTAGTTGCCACTAAAATACAAGCGCCATGGGCGTTTCATGCTGCTCAGCCTCTTGCCCCTTTAACGTTGCAGCAAGGTGTTTGTGTGTGTCTGTGTGTGTGTGTGAGTGAGTGTGTCTTTCATATGCCACTTGCAATTAAAGGAACCGTCCTGCAAAATTAATATATGAACGCAACAGCCTCAGTCCAATCGTTGCCCAAGCAATTGGTGGCAAATTAGTCAAAGAAACCAAAGATATAATCCTATCCGAACCCTGAATCTCTGGCAACGTTTGCTGTGTTAAGATTCAATATGATGAGTCAAGAACTAAATATAGCTTTTGCTCTAAATATTTGTATTATTATAGCCTGATCCCAATTGAAAATGGGTATGAATAAGTTTGTGCAAATGTATGTAACAGGCAGAAGCATGCGTGGCAGACCCCATAAAGTACACATATTCTTGATCAGGATCAATAGCCGAGTCGATTTAGCACTGTCCGCTTGTCTTCCCGTCGGTCTGTCTGTCCCACGGTGTGAACGCATTGAATTTCAAGGTGATAGAAGCTAGGGACTTCAAAGTCGGCATGAATTTCCTTGTATACAATACACATATCTAGTTCCGATAATCGAGAAATACGTTTTTCGAATAAATGGCCATAACTTTTCCATTTATTAAGCTATCGGCTTATCGATACCTACCAATGGTATTTCCCAAAATTTGTATACGCCCCTCCATTTTCCTGGAAAGTTACGAAATATGTATAGCAGCCACAAATTCTTTGCAAGTGTCATGAAATTTGGTATATCGGAAAGTATCATTCAAAATTTTTTTCCATCCTAATTTGGGCCCCCTAAATTAAATTTGTGCTTATATGTTCAAGTCATGCCAAGTTTGAAGTCTGTAGCTCTTATATTCTCCAAAAACAAGGCGTTCACCCAGACGGACGGACGGACGGACGGCCATATCGACTCAGCTATTGATTATGATCAAGAATATATCTATATACGCCTCCTTCTGCCTATTATACCCTTATTCCTTATAAACTCACGGTGGGTTCGAGATCTGGAACCCGCTTCACATCTGGTGACACTTAGAAAAGAGGAGGCTTCGACGTGCCAAATTTCAAATATTACTCCCAAAAGGAAAAACAATAAATCCTTTGTTTATGATTTAACTGCAAATTTTTGACCTGTTTTTTTTTGGGTGAACGAACAAAACACAATCCAAAGAGAAAGTTCAAGACGGAATAGTAGAAAATTCTCCAAGAGGGCAGCGATTAATGCCGTGAGATTGAGTCTTACAGCAAGAGTTCACAATAAACATTTTTCGGATCGGCCGGATCGGATCACCATGTATTACAGCTACCAGACAACCAAAAGTCTATACTGCCCAAATTAAAAACACTCTCTTAAGATATTTTACAATCTATCTAATTGATTTGTTCTGAAGTGACGACAGATGTAAAAAGAAAGGCAAATAGTGCTTCAGGATGTGAACCAATAGGGTCATATTAATAATAATTTCATAACTATGAGTGCATTCAGGGGTATCAAACCAATTTTAACTCGATGTTTAATGGCGATAAGAGCTTTTTTTTTATCATATATTAGTTTTACAACATCTGATAACTACCTTGAATTCCAATTCGTATACCAATTAGTATTAGCTGTGCTTTTCTAACTCATTCCACAACACTTTATGTTCATAGACCGATCGTTGACATAGTTTAGAACGAGATGGCGCTATGAATGAAAACTATGAACTAGATAGAGATAGTTATAGGGTGGAAGGGAGACAGAGGGAAAAAGCTCTGAAATGAGACAGAGAATAAGGGCGCAGAATCAGCTGACTGTTTTTCTTAACTTTGTGAAAAGAAAACATATGTTCGAGCTTGGAGAAAATATAGCCAAAATTTAGCTTGTAATTGGGCTTTGTTGTGCTTTTTTCCAATAATTTTTCAATAGACAAAATTGGCTAAAAAAAAAAACGCTAAAGTGGAGCAAAGAGCAGGAAAAAAGGACACACACACACAACGCACTCATGTAAGGCAAATATTTATATAGATTTCTATGTGTATATATCTATACAGTTATGTATATGTATATATGTATATATATTTATATGGCAACGATGCGGACGACGCGACGCGACGCGAACGCTGGCGTCGACAACACTTCTGGTTCATTGAAGCATAAGAAATTCTCGAATGAATCGCTCCGTTGACGCTTGAGTAGACTTGAAGCGATAAGCGGCTTTTGCGCCATATACAAAAATATATTTTGCTCTAGTCTCGAGGCCCCAGCACCCTAGTGACAGCAGTGGGCGTGGTCTTACAAGCCCCCGGGCTAACCCTTGCTTTGGCATAGAAAAAGAAAAAAAATAAAAAAGAACCATTTGGCTTTTCCTCCGTTGGGCTCGTCCGGGAGTTGAACCCGGGACCTCTCGCACCCGAAGCGAGAATCATACCCCTAGACCAACGAGCCGCTTGTTCTACCGCCAGCTGCTTGAGGCATATGAGCTTAGAGCAGGCCAGCAATACATATAGACAGTGTGGGAGCGAGAGGGCACTCCAAATTGGCGAAATTCGCAAAAGAATCTGATCTGCGCGTTTGCGCATTACAATGGAATCGAAAGAATATATATTTAACTCCATATTTTCTGTTGATATTTATAATAAATTACGCATACGCCGCGTGTTGGGCCCGAAAAGTTTCAGGCATAAATTTCAATTGTTTGCACCTTTGACACGGCAGTCTTTGAGGGGGGGATTTTGAGGAATTGGAATGACTTGGGGGACTTGAGGGCATCGGAGGGACTTGGGGGCCTAATAGAAATTGAAATAAGCAAATGTCATGCTGAGTCACAGCAACAAATGCTAACAAAACATAATAAAATGTTGCCCATGTGCCATCTCTGTGTGTGTGTGTGTGAGTGTGTAGCTGTAACTGTAACTGTAGCTGTGGCTTCCGTTTCCTGTCAGTCCCGTGGCGCTTAACGCTTTGCAGCTTCTGCTCCATCTTGTTTTTTTTTTTTTTTGTCATTTGTCGCTTGCCTCTTAAATTTCTGCCACTTTTGACTTTTGCTGCGATTTGGCGGACAATTGCATAGTTAACAAGCATATGAGAGGCATTGGAACGGTTGCCAGGGGCCAGAGGTGGCATCCAGATTGCAGAAACCGAATCCGTTTGCCACGGGACAGTGCGAAGGCTGCCACACAGAACCATAAAATTTATCTTGCGACAGCTGCTCAGGCCTCGGGCGGCCAACACGGGCCACGACGGTCCGAAAAACCCAACCCGATACGCCCAGCTCAGCACCAGATCCAGTAGAACACAGTGGGCTTAATGTGTCTCTTGGAGATTTTATATATATAACAACTTCCTTGAAAATTGTGCAGAATTGTCTTTCAAAAGTTTAAAAACAAATCAAATATATCTGGTAAGGAAAATCGGTTAATCCTATATTGTTCTGCATATAAGAAAATAAAGGTATTTGCTGAGGAAATTTTAAAAATCGTCTAAACTATGGATCGCTTAGAATGGAAGGAATATTTCCAAAATATCGAGCACAGATTCAAAAATTATTTAAGCTAATGTTTTCAATATTTCCATACTTACGAAACAGTCGTTTTATATATATATATATGTTAGTCAGTTGTATAGCATTTTCTTTGATTTTTTTTTTGAAACTCACAAAAAGCTCAATATATAAATATGTTAGAGAAAGATATAGAATTTGCTTTGCTTTCACTTTTCAACCATAAAGAGCAAACTGTCAACATTTTATAAAGAATTTCTTTCTTAGATTATATTTTTAGAAGATTTCTTAGAACATATTGGTTGAAAAGGAAAAAGCGCGTAGAAATAGCTTCTTAATACATAAATATTTCATTCATAACGATTCCAAAAATTTGCTCTTAAAAACATTGCCAAAATATTAAAATGTTACCCAAATATTTAGTGAGTTGGGAACAAGCTCAGTTTGCAAATTCTCCCAATAAAATGGAGTTCTTATGTCTTTAAGGCTTGACTCTTGAACGGACTGTTGTGCTGGTGCTCCTAGTCTCCTGCATGGACTATTTCTGTTCACCTCAAAGTCTTTCATATATTTCTTGAAGTATTCTTAGATTGTATTTCCTATTTTGGACACTTTGATATCTTCTTCAATATCCCTGCCAGACTTTAAGCCTTTAATACTGAAAGCCAAGAAGCGATTTGTTTCAGCGTTGCCTTTCAGATGTTGCCTTTGAAGAATACTATTTGAAAGAAAATATCTTAATAATATTTATTTTTTTTTAGAAAATATCGGAGAAATACGTGTAATATATAGTTATATTGACAGTTTTAGTGTGATTGTTTTTGAAAGGAATAATATTTTCGGCTTTGGTTTTCGCTGAGTCCAGCTGGGAAGAGATACAAGATGAATTTCCATATACACACTATTAAATGGGGTCCTCAGTGGACTAGTGGATAGTGTGTGTCGTCAAAGAAGAGGTGTGGGTTCGAGTCCCACTAATGTCGAAAGGCTTGGTTCCTCTAGAAAAACTAGGTTCTAATCAACCCACATAAGGAAAGTTCTTCAGTGCAGAAAGCAGAAATAAAAGAAAATAGTGATTCAAGCTTTGACCCGTTAGGGGTGTTATAGCCATATAATAATAAATAATAAAACTATTAAATATATTTTTTTGCCACTTTAACAGTTTGTGAACCACTGTGCCACACATTGGCTCAGCATATTTGGGTTGTGCCTTTGGGCAACATGTGAACCGGGTCCGGGTCCTGGTCCGGGTCCGAGTCCCCGTCGCCTGCACGCGCTAACTAAATCGGAAACCAATTTGCTTATCCCGATGCTCTATCATCTGAGAGTGTGTGAGTGTGTGTGGTGTCGGTGTGTGTGTGCGTGTGAGTGTGTGAGTGTGTGTATGTATCCATGTGACAACTCAATTTGAGTTAAGCGCCCGGTTCCAAAAGCGGTAAACGTGCCCCGAAATGCCGAGCAGATGTTGGGCACATCATAATAAAAATCCATCGGAATGCGACGCAATGCAGCAAAAATATTACAAATTAATTGCCAACAAGTGCGGGGAGGAGGGGCGGAGGGAGGCGGAGGAGGTGTTAGTTTCAAAATGGTTTGAAATTTTTGCGCCTGACACGCGGTAGACAGGGTGTCGACAGAGCGACAGTCGACAGGGTGAGTGTGGCATAGGGTGGAGCACAGGGCGGGCAGGGTAACCAAGGACACAGAGGAGCCCAAATACAATTTCAGCTGACAAACTTTGGCTCAATTGTTTGGCTTTTGGTGTTGTGCGAAACGGGTGAACTCACATGCGGCATGGGGCATGGGGCATGTGGCATGCGGCAAGAGGCATGCGACATGCGAGTGCCGCCAATGGCGTCGAAAATAATTATACTGGCTGATTTATTGAGTGTCGTGGTTGTCGTGGCTGCCTGGCAAAAAGGAAGTGCCACATGCCCCCTCCTCCATGCCCCTTTCAACGTGCCACACAGGATCCCCCCTCCGGTTGTCAGCGGATGTTGTAAATGAGCCGCGACATTTGCGACAACCGACTGCAACGACGTCATATTCAAGCGGCAAACCCAACAACCCGCTGCCCCCACCCCCTTCCCCCCTGTACCACAAGAACAGTCACATTCCTTCACCCCGTCCCCTCCCCCCTTTGGGCGCAATTAGTTGGGAAACTGCTCAAAATAGTTGCGCAAATAATGCTATATTTAGTTGTGGATTGGCAGATCGATAAAGCTCCAAAATATGAGCAAAATTATTGGTTATATTTCGTGGAGGCCCCGCAAATTTGTAGCGTCGCGTTTAGCGGTAAATTGTGGCCAAAAAATGTCAAAGTTGGTTAAAGGCATTTTGTACATTTTGACTAATTTGCGGCATTTGCAGCTGACGGCTTGAAGGAGGTTCTATAGAAGGTTCTATAGGCTTCTGAGGGTTTGGTTTTCAAGACAATTTGAAGTGCTTAAATTTGGGAATGTTCAGGTGGCGAGGGGGATGCAAGCAAGAGGAATAGCTTAAGTTTTTAAGGACAATTTGCAATGAGTTTGAGCTAAGGAGACTTTTACAAATGGAGCACGGTTTTACAGGCAGTATTATAAAACCATAAATACTTTGTTTTGGACTTAATTGAAAATGAATAACCCGTTTTTGGATTCACGAATGAGGCACATTTTTCGTGTAGATTGAATAATCGAAAGACAATTTGCTGGATAAGGAAGTTGATCTATATAAAATAGAATAGAACAAAGAAATATAGAACATTTAGGATCTTAGGAAGTAAAAGTTTTCTAAGCTGTAAAATGAGGAAGGAATTTAATATAAAACTAATAAAAATTGTCATAAAGGGCTTCGGTGAACCAGTGGATAGCGCACTTCCCTGCCAAACAAGAGGTGCGAGTTCGAGTACCGCTCGTGTCGATAGGCATGACCCTCCTAGAACAACTAGGTTGTGGCGTAGGACTTGGAATCCACCAACGTAAAAAAGATCTTCAGTGAATGAAGCAGAAATAAAGGAAAATAGTGTTTCAGATTTTGATCCGATGGGGTTGTTATAGACATATAATAATAATTATATCTGGTCATGATCATGCTATGCAAAACCCAAAACCTTAGGAACTAATCTTTTAGAACTATTAGATGTGCTCAAGAACACATTTTATGTAAAAGTCAAGCTTTACTTTCCCAAAATGCTTCCTTCCTACAAGCAGAACCGATTCGTTCAATTTGAGTCAATTTTGTAGCCTGGAATCCAGAGGAGTTTCAGAAAACATTGCACTCGTCGTGTTGAAGCACGAAGCTCGACTGTGGCCACAAAACGTGTCACGACCGTGTGCATCTCTAGTTTTTGCTTATGAAGATGATCCAATTTGTTAATCTAAACCTATTGAAGTGAATACTATCCCAAAATTATGAAATAAGTATGATTATTAAATCATCCAAAGTAAGTTTACAAAACTTTTGACTTTCCAATGCTTGGCAAGAAAGTCAAAAAAAAGGAATTGTCTTTGACAGAACATTAAAGTCACGAATTTGCTTTGAATACATAACATTGTCGGAGGTTTATCGTAAATATTCAGGGCAAACACAGTGGCCATGTCCAGGCGAAACCAATTCCATTTCTGAGTGCCAGCTCCATCATAATGCCATTATTATGTCACAGACACCGCAATCCCAGTCAATAACAAACAAGTCCAAATTATGTGGTCGCATGCCATTTAGCCGGGTTGTCGGACGGATCAAAGTGGGTTCGGGCTTCGGGTTTGGGTTCGGGTTGAGGTTGGGGTTTGGGTCTGGGTTCGGGTTGGAGTTGGAAGTTAAAGTTGGCTTGCCAGCGACAGGAAATGACACGCTCAAAGGCTCTGAGCAGGACTGAGATTGTGCCTTTGGATTGTGTACGGATTGTGGAGTGGAGTAAGTAGTGACACCTCTTTGCCGGCCAACCAATCGCTCAGCTTTCAGCAGGGGCTTAGGCCTGTCTCCTGCGGCTGGGGAGCGGAGTCCTGCGAGGAGTCCTGTTCGATGTTGTTTTTGGATTGCGTGCGGCCGGCGCATATTCAAAGGCATCGCTCGAGCGAAAGTGAAATTAATTACACGACTTGAGTTCAGTTGGATTGTGCCCAGTCCTCGCCATTGTCGGAGTTACTTGTGCTTTCTCTTGTTATCCTTTGCTTTCTTTTTTTGCTTTTTGCTTTCTTTTTTTTTCTTGCCACTTGCTGGCGTAATTAATGAAACAGGCATCCGAAAGGGAACACACACAGACACACATAGACCGAGTGCTGCTTTGCGCCATTTTGATGAGCTGTGAGTCCCCCCGGGTGGGTCCGGGGTGCTCATGTTTAAGATTTTCCTTTTTGCCTTTTGCTCAACTATGCATTGGGCACTTAGGTTTTTCCTCTAGTTTTACGTGTTAATACTCTTTTCGAAGAACAAAGTATATTCACTTTGTCCGAAAGTATGTAATACGTGGAAGAAATAGTCGTAGGAACCCAAAAGTTACGATCAGAATGATCAGGAGAACAAAAGAAATCGGTTGAGCCATATCCGTCTGTCTGTCGGTCCGACTATATGCAAGCTAGTCCCACAGTTTTTGAGCTAATCACTTGGCACATAGCCTTGTTTTGATATGCATCCGCACATTTTTCGGAACCGGTCGGATCGAACTTCTATATCATTTAGCTGCCATATAAACATTAATCGGTTTTGCTTATATGTTTTTCAACGTATTGGACTGAATGTCCACATACATCCAAAGTTATCATCTACCACTCTACCGAATTTCATAAGAATCGGACTTCAATATGCTATAAGAGCCATATAAGATTAAATCGGCTTTGCCTATATTTGCCATGTTTTCCAATTTATTAAGCTGAAAGTTCACGAACCCTCATGATTTGTTCTTATTTACAGCTTCGCCAAATTTCATAAAGATCGAACTTCTAGATCATATAGCTGTCATATAACCATAAATTGGTTTTACCCATATTTGCCGTGTTTTTCAACGCTGACTGGACTGAAAACTTACAGACTTTTAAAATCCGTTATTATCTACCGCTCTTGCAAATTTCATAAGAATCAAACTTCCATATCATATAGCTGCCATATAAGCATAATTTGGTTTTACCCATATTGCCTATGTTTTCAAACGTATTGAACTGAAAGCTTACATACTCATAAGATTTGTAATTATCTAACGCTCCACCAAATTTCATAAGCATCGCCCTACTATAACATATAGCTGCAATATAAATTAAAGCCGATTTTGACCATAATTCCCATGTTTTTCAACGTATTGTACTCAAATTTCACACACTCCCAAGATTTGTTATTATCTACCGCTATCTGCAAAAAGAGTATAAAATATTCGGTGCTCCGATGATAATCCTTCCATACTTGTTTTGTTTTGTTTTCCACTTTTGCGTATTGCGGCAAAATTTCATTAGGAACCAACAAATTTGCACACTTTTCTATTCTTTTCATCTTTTATTTAATTCACAGCAGACAGGTCCAAGTGCATGCTAGATTTTTCGATATGCTCTTATCGATAACAGTAGCTTGAAAGGGGTATTTAAGGCTTAGGCCCGTTTGATGCGGGTTCAGCTTACTTTTAACTTTTGAGACGGCGCCCCAAAGTGGCCCGGAATCCGTTGATGGCAACACTCATTAGGACAGCAGCGAGCCATCTTTTAATTATGGCCCAATGACTAAGACGGCTTTAATCAGCGCCAATTGGCAAATACAAAAGCGAAAATTGCAAAATATACATAGAAGACAAGGAGCCAGTGCCCCCTGCTTCAAGGAGGAGCTGTAACAGGATGGCGGAGGATGGAGGATGGCGGCCAGTAAGTGGATGAGTAGCAGGAATTGCTGGAGTATAGGTGGAGAGGTGGGGTCGGTGGGGAGTTGGGCGGGTGTGGCACGGAGTTAGCCAAGACAGTTGAACTGTTGGACGCTCGAATGGTTGGATAGTTGGTGCTCCGCAGCTGCGCTCGGCCCGGGCCCGTTCGGAAGAGACTCGAAAGACTCACAAAAACCTTTTGCTAACTTAATTAAATTATACAATTTTCGCTGGCGCTTTTTGTAGAATAATTGGCAATAAATTGATTAAAGAGTTAATTAAACGTGCGGCGGGCTGGCGGCAGCTCGCCAGATCGGGCCAAGTACATAGATGGATAGATAATTGCATTTGCGCAAAAGGAAGCATCAATTAGAGTCAACTGACTGTGTGTGTGTGTGTGGGTGTGTGTGCGAGTGTATCTATGTGTGTATCTGTGTGTGTGAGTATCTATGTGTGTGTGTGCGATGCGATTTAAATGCAATTTCAATTACACTTCAATGCGAACTGCAAGACAACTGCTTCCTCCAGCTGCGCTCGACAAAAACTTGTTAATATTTTAAATAAATAAATAATTTACAGCAATCGATTAATCATATTAATTAATAAAAAATACACACACACACACACACACACACACACACACACACACACACACACACACACACATCGATAAATGAATTTAAAATTGAAAATGACCTCAAATTTTAGGCAATTCAAGCGTGGAAATTGAAGAACTTCCCCTGGCCAAGGACACCATTGAATTCACTATAGTTTTCAATATATTTGAATAAGCTTAAATTCCTAAAACAAAAAGACTATAGAGAGTTAGAGAGAGCAGATCTTGCTTCACATTCTTTAAAAATCAGCTCATAACTTGGGACAATCCTGAAGCTTCGCTTAAGTAAAATCAAGTCCACACATTTAGTCATTAGGAGACTACGATCTTTAAGTTTTTAATTTAGTGTTATTCAATTTTCGTTCTGTTTTCGTTATAGTTTTAGGACTTGAAATTAGTTTCACAGGTTTTTTTTTCCAAACTTGTAGGCTTTATTGATAAAAATGGTGACAAATCGATTATTGGAAGTGTTACCCATCGCTAGCCACTACTTTTTCCCATATTTCTGTCATCTTTCGGATACCAGCTCAAAAGAACAGTTCGTCTTTTTATGCGATTAATTTTTTTAGTTTCCTCGTAGCCAGGCCCTGTGCCATCGATCGGTATCGATATGGTAATCAGAAGAAGCAATGTCTGGGGTATACGGCGGGTAGGGTAGGACTTCCTAATAAAATGTTTCCAAGTAAGATTTAACGATCTGACTGGTTGAACGTTGTTGTGCTGCAAATTTACTTTGACATTTTCGAAAATTGCGGACGTTTTTCTTGCAACACTTGACTCAAACGTATCAATGGTCGTCGGTATACCTCCCCGTGATGGTCTCGTTCGGTTTGAGCAGCATAATACAACACATCCAGCTGGTCTCAACATGTACACCTCATAAGTTTTGAGCAAGGGATGTTAGGCTTGCCCATCGCTGATGAGGCATGGTCGAGGTATTCATACGATGCCTGACGCTTGGGATTATCGTAATGGACCGAATTTTCAGTCACAATTGAATAAAAAAAATCTATTCCTTGACCGCGTTGGAGCAATTGTTCACACGTAAAAAAAAGACGTTCCACGTCTCAAGCTTAACCGCTTAGAAGCAAGCGCCGTAGACCCACATAAGTTTCCATATAGTTCATCCAAATTGATAGGAATACGAAATCAATTGGGCCCTGTACGTGTGTCTTTACTTGCTTATCTCTCAGTTTTGGGTTTAAGCTTGGCAAAATCAGACTTTTGTTAGCCCTTTCCAGATTTTTCTAAAAGGGACCCAACGCATGACTACCTCATACAGTTTCCATAAAACTAAAAGTCATATTTGCTCCTATTCCCAATGTTTTGTTTGCAATTAAATTTAAATTTTTTATACACTTAAGTTTTCTTATTATCTATATTTCCAGCAAATTTGAAAAAGTTTGCTCTTTAAACACAGAAGTTATATCAATATTAACAAAGCATTAAATATGCCCTTCTTCTGCGTTGAGCAGTTGTTCAAAACTAAAGCTCCCTATCATATTCGTATACCTGTGGGATAAATTAACTATTATCTTAAGAATTTCAATTCCTCCGTGTTCATAGGTATATTTTCTCACCAACTTCGAAAAGTGTCTGAAAATCTTTGCTGATCCGAAGATTCCTATTCCCTTGATGGTGTTAATTTGAAAAGGACTCTTGAAAATATACATAAAATATTTAAAGAATCAGTAAAATTCCTTTGCGCAAACAGAGGCCTCATTACGCTTGCTGAAACTCCTTTTGAGGCCTTAGCAAGAAGACCAAACCCGGAATATAATATTTCCAGTGTATGTTGCTAAGCTCGGAAAATCTCTGGGTTTTTCCTTTGGTGCCAAAGTAGTTTATCATCGTTTTCTTTATTTACAGTGACTGGCAACATGCAGCGTTGGCTTTGCCTTGGCGCGCAGCGTGTGGCCGGAGCCGCACACCCACAACAGCAGCCGCAGTAGACGAGGGGCAAGGGGCAACATGGCTGCGGTGGCAGGCAGCACCACAGTGGCAGCAACGGCGACGGCGACGGCAACTGCAACTGTAACAACAAAGGCCACAGCAACGACAACAACAACAACAACAACGCTGGTCGGGAAGCTGCTCGGCCATTTGCATAACCGCACCACCGAGGCGAACGAAGATGGCGACGGCGACGGCGTTGGCGCTGGCGCTGGCGATGTGGAGTTCGAGGCCAACGATGGCGGCACCACCACACCGCCCAGTGGCTATCTGTCGCTGTACGATGATGTGGCCAGTGCTCTGGACGAGACGCAGGCGGCGGAAGAGGCGGGCTATGCTTTGATCGATGACATCAGCGAGTGGCTGCTGAGCGCTGCCGGCGGCAACAATCTTAGCGGGTCAACGCCAACGGGCATTAGCGGCAACAACAACAACAACGGCAGCAGCAGCCTTGCAGTGGCCAATGAGACACTCAGCTGGCTGACACTGGACATGGGCGAGGTGCAGAACAGCACGCAGCCCAGCAGCAACAGCAACAGCAGCAACAGCACCAGCCTCAGCAGCCTCATCAGCAGCCTGAGCAACAGCTTCGGCAGCAGCAGCAGCAGCAGTGGCATTAGCAGCAGGGACACCGATGGCGATGGCGATGGCCTCTATGCCTTGCGCAACTTTGTGGAGCAACAGCTGAAGGGCGGCGAGTCGTCGCAGGATGCCCAGGATATTGCGCTGATTGACAGCGCCGAGGAGAGCGCACTTGAGAATGTCGCCGACGGTGAAACGGATTACGGCATCCTGGGCGGTGGCTTCAACTCAGCCGGCGCACTGGATGCCACCGATGTGGATGCCGCCAGTGAGCTGCTGCAACGCACCGCAACAAGGCTAACAAATCGCAGCGCCGCAGCCGCTGCAGCCGCCGCCGCCAGCTACGATGCTGATCCCGATGCCGATGCCATGTGGTTGAACAATGCAGCTGGTGGAGCCGGTGGAGCTGCTGGTGCCGCTGGGCCACAGGATGTGGGCGCCACGTCGAGCAACGGCGGCAGCTCGTTTATGCTCCTGCTGGAGAATTTTAACGATTATTTCCCCAACTACAATGGCAGCACGGTTTCGGGCCCAACAGTCAGCACCTCCACGGCCAGCAGTATCTTAATCGATCAGAATGTGACCAGCATATATATCGATAACTATCGCAACAATTGCACAAATGCAACGCTGAATCTAACTCTGGAATCCTGTAATGAATTACGTGTGGGTGAGTATTGCGGGGCATAGGCCGGAGGGTGTGTGAGATATTATAATATTTTTCATGAAGTTTGGAACAGGATAATTAGTATAGAACCACTAAATATAGTAGTAGTAATAGTACTAGATTAGGGATCTCGGAGGTCCAGTGGATAGCGCACTGTCCCGCCAAACAAGAGGTGTGAGGTTCGAGTCCCCCGCTCATGCCTTTAGGCATGACCCTCCTAGAAAAACTAGGTTGTGGCATAGGATTTGAAATCCACCCACATAAAATCTTCAATGAAGGAAGCAGAAATAGAGGAAAATAGAGCATCAGATTTTGACCCGAAAGGGTTGTTATGGCCATATAATAATAATAGTAGTCGTATATATAAAAACTTATAATTTTGAATTTTTGGTTTTTCAAAACAATTTTTGGTTTACTTCAAAATCCAAAAAAATTACATCAAAATTTTTTTTTCGAAACCATGAAAAAAATGGTATAATAAGTCAAAGTCAATGCAGTTTTGACCAAGTTATGATATATTGAAATATGCCCTATGGGACATGTTTCACTTCACATGTTAAAATTTTACTTGATTTTGGCCCGATTTTTGGGTGAAAAATGAAACTCATCTGGCAAAGTTTTAAAAAAGTTTTCTATGCTAATTTTGATCACAGAAATGGAAAAGAGTGAAAATTATGAGTTTTTAATATTCAAAATTTTTTCAAAACACAGGGGGGACCCTTTTGTACAAAATCCAAAATATTTAAAAAAAATTTTTTTTTGACGAAATTAACAAAATTTGAACAAAATGGTATAACAAGTCAAAATCTGTGGAGTTTTGACTGAGTTATGAGTATTTGAAATATAGCCATATAGCCCCATTTCACTTCACATCCCAAAATCTTACTCGATTTTAGGCCGATTTTTGGGTAAAAAATGAAACTCATCTGGTGAAGTTTTAAAGTAGTTTTCTATGCTAATTTTTATCACAGAAATGGAATTTTGAGTTTTTAATTTTCAAAATTTTTTCAAAACACAGGGGGGTCCCTTACTTTAAGATCCAAAAAATATCAAAAAATTTTTTTTAGGAAAATCAATTAAATTTGAATTGGAATAGAATCTGATTAAGAAACAATGAATAAAATGATATAAAAGTCAAAATCGGTGCAGGTTTCACGAATCTATGATATATTAAACATAGAAGATGACAAGAATTTCAGATACTATCTATGAATTATATAATATACCATGAATTTGCCCTGACTTCAAAAAAAGGGTACATAATCTTCATTGAACCATAGCACATGTTTCTACTCGTTTCGTTTTTTTGGTTTCTTCTTTTGCAGCCGATCACAACTACTGGGCGCTCATCCTGATACTCTTCCCCATTCTGACGCTCTTCGGCAACATCCTGGTCATCCTGTCGGTTTGTCGCGAACGCTCGCTGCAAACGGTTACGAATTATTTTATAGTCTCATTAGCCATAGCCGATCTGCTGGTCGCCGTAGTTGTAATGCCGTTCGCTGTTTATTTTCTGGTAAGTTATGGAAATAAATTTCCCAAAAATTATTTTTATTTTGTGGTGAAATGGATGATGTTGTATGGGGTTGGGTGGAGGGGATGGTTGCGGTCGACGGTGTTAAAATCAAAATGCCAAATGCAAAATTGCCGGCCATTTTCGTTTAATTTTATCAAATGTCTGGGGGGACGATCTAATAAATAAACATGGACATAAATAACGGCGGTGCGAACGCATTCACAGGGTGCAGATGGTTTGTTATTTGAGGTTGCCACTTGGGCGGAAAAAAGGACGAGCCCTTCCAGGGAGGACCTGGGCGTTGTGTGCCAAAGCTTTTTACTAAATTGCGGCCATTCAAGCAATAACATTCAATTTTTGGCGGCCCAGGACTATAAATCACATGTGTGTGTATGTGTGTGTGTGTGTGTGTGTGTGTGTGTGTGTGTGTATGTGTGTGCTGCAAAAAGAGGCAAGAGGCAGAAGTCAAAGTAGAAGCTGAAAAGCTGCCAACGCGTTTCTTCTTCTTCATTCGCCCTTATGCCATATGATTGATTTCTTCGATTGACTGACTGACAGACTGACTGACTGACAGAGTGTCTAAGCCGCTGCCACCGCTGCCACCGCTGCCGCCGTGCCTGTGGCATTTGCTCACCCGCAGCGCATTGTCTGACTCTGTGAGACCCCCCAACCGCCTGACAGACAGATTAAATTCCAGAATTTAATAAGAAAAGCCCCAAAATGTCGACTCCTCGGCACATCCTTCGGCTTCTTCAAATACCAAAGTTGAGCTGGAATTGCCTGACACAGGGTATTAAACAGTCGTTAAAGCCCACAGCTTTAAGTGAGCATCCTGCCACAAAAATACCTAAAATTAGCACTTCTTGAACAATTTCTTTTTTTGGGGAAACGAAAAAAACAACTTAGATCCCTAAGCAGCTTTGGGTCTATTTTTGTATATTATCTTAAGTGTACATAGAAATTTCTTTTGACAAAAAACATTAAAAATGCTCTTGAATTATGAGAAAATTTTTGTAGAAGTTTCGCATTTTTGGTACCACAAAAATTTGGTACCATTGGGTAAAAAGTTTTTATGTCGAAAGCATATATTGACACTATCATTCTGTATAAACCATATTATACAAGCCTTAACTATAATATAGTTCTTGCCAAACATTGCATTATCATATGTAAAACCCTTGGTATTATTATTATTATATGGCCATTGCAACACCATCGGGTCAAAGCCTGAAGCAAAATTTTCCTTTATTTCTATTTCCTTCGCTGAAGACCTTTTTTACGTGGTTGAATTTCAGTTAGTATTTCTAGGAGGTTCATGCCTATCGACATGAGGGGGACTCGAACTCGCACCTCTTGTTTGGCGAGACAGTGCGCTATCCATTGGTCCACTAAGGCCCCATACACTGGGCCCTTGGTATACCTAAAAATATAGGAACTTTACAAAGAATTTAAAAGCAGTCAAAATTGGTATGGAATTAACTGTCAAAAATAGAACCATTTGAATAGATTCAAAGCCATTAAAATGGTCTATGTGGATATAGAAAATAGTGTTATAAGCCTCTTCAGATCTGGCCAATGTAAAAGTGCGTTAACTATTAAATAATCCAATTCCAGCTATAAAATACATTGGAAAACCTACGCGAACCCTGGATGTGCTCGGAAAATTAAAGATAATCTAGAATCTAAAGTTTAGATAGAAAATAAAAAAAATTTGTAAATTTCATCGGAAGATATTGTAAAAGTGACTAAACTTGTATATTCATTTCGATAAAAACAGTGTATTGGGTTGGTCTAAATACTTATAATGCATAGGGGGAAGCGTCGTAGACCCCCAAAACTAACAACTAGAATCAACAGTGTGAAGAAAGAAATGAAAATGTTTGTATTTATGCAAACTAGCCATTAGTTTTGGAATAATACCAGACACATAACCTTCTCAGATATAGATTCTGTCGAAACCGACTGGATGGTACCAATATATCGTATAATATACAATACCATATCGAAACTTGACACCTAGTCCTTATTTGTCGGAAGTGGTCGGATTGGACCACTCTGCCATATATCTGCCATATAACATAAAGTCGATTTTGCCCATATTTCACACGTTTTTCAAGCTATTAAATCAAAAGTTCACACAATGCTTAGAGTCTTTACTATCCATCGCTACACTAAATTTCATAAAGATCGGCTTACTATATCATATAGCTGGGGAAAAAGTCACTTTTGCCCTAAAAATGCCATTAACATTGAAGGGATTTCGGCACCTTTGCACCTGTATTTGTGTGTTGTCTATAGCATATTATGTGATAGGTCCTATATCATATATAATATAAGGTATATATCGTATATATATGGATTGCATTGTCATATTTATTGTAATATTTATGCACATTTAAATTTGCATATTTAATTGCTGGCAATTCCCGTGACATTGACAGCTCCCCGTTTGTCGTTTGTCGGGGCGGGGCGGGGCGGGGCGGTGTCTGCCCACAATTAATTGTGTGTTTATTTTACGACTATCTTCGCACGATTCTGGCCGGGAAATGGAATAAAATAAAAAATGTTAAAAAAAAGATGGAAATGGAAACGAAAATGAAAATTGTAAATTGCAATCAAAATTTTAAAAGCGACATTTGCTGCAGGCGTTAAATGCTAAATGTCGTCCGGCGTAATTAAAATGCTCGAAAGTCAGATGAAATTAACGCAATCCACACCCAAAAGTGACAGATGGACTCGACGCAGAATGCGAATATATATTATATATATGTGGTATATGGTATATGGGAGCCGAATTTTTGGTAAAAAACATATAGCAATTTATTGCTTGTCACAATTACAAAGTATTATGACAGTTCGAGTAGTTTAAGGTCTACTGATCGGTCAGTTGATAATGCTACTTAAATAAGTTAAGAAAAATATGTGAGATTGGTTTGATATTATGCGGCCTTGGTGGACTAGTGAATAGCGCACTCTCCCGCCAAACAAGAGGTGCGAGTTCAAGTCCCCCTCATTTCAATAGGCAAATTTCCCATGGGGACCTATTTCAAATGTTCATAACTCAGCCAAAACTGCACCGATTTCGAAATGTTATACCATTTTGTTCATGGTTTTTGAATCAAACTCGTTCCACAATAAATTTTGTTAATTTCGTCAAAAAAAATTTTTTTTTAATTTTTGGGATTTTGTGGTAAGGGTCCCCTCTGTGTTTTGAAAAAATTTTGAAAATTAAAAACTCATAATTATTGCTTTTATCCATTTCTGTGATGAAAATTAGCATAGAAAACTTCTTTAAAACTTCACCAGATGAGTTTCATTTTTCACCCAAAAATCGGCCCAAAATCGAGTAAAATTTTGACATGTGAAGTGAAATATGGGTATATTTCAAATGTTCATAACTCACCCAAAGCTGTACCGATTTAGACTTGTTATACCATTTTGTTCATGGTTTTTGAATCAAACTCGTTCCACAATAAATTTTTATTAATTTCGTCAAAAAATTTTTTTTTTCAATTTTTTTTGATTTTGTGCTAAGGGTCCCCCCTGTGTTTTGAAAAAATTTTGAAAATTAAAAACTCAAAATTTTCACTTTTTTCCATTTCTGTGATGAAAATTAGCATAAAAAACTATTTTAAAACTTCGGCAGATAAGTTTAATTTTTCACCCAAAAATCGGCCTGAAATCGAGTAAAATTTTGGTATGTGAAGTGAAAAATGTCCCATGGGGTATATTTCAAACACTCATAGTTTGGTCAAAACTACACCGATTTCGACGTGTGATACCATTTCGTTTAAAATTTTTGAATTAAAATCGCCCCAAATACAAAATTTGTTCATTTCGTAAAAAAAAATAATGGGTATTTTTGAGAAATTTGCCAGTATTAATAGAAATCTGTTCTCTTAAGATTGCAAAGCTGCAAATTTCTTGATTTGATTTGATGATGTTCTAAACAAAATGCGGTTATGACAAAATCAAAAATTGGTTGGTCAAACACATATACAACGCTCATGAACTCATGAATTATAGACCCAATATATCAATAGATCCCAAAGGCATAACAATTTCCACAGAGTTCACTCAAATTCCAAAAAAAAACTCAGAGAGAATCGAGAGTCTATATAGTAGTTACAGCCCCAAACAGTTTTATGTCAAAACATTAGCTTCTTCTTCGATTACTGACTGTTGCTTGGGCTATTTATTGTGATATCAAAGCAAAATCTGGACTGCTGGACTTATAGCTACTTGCATATGACTACAAATTGTACCCATTTTGCGCACATTATGCAGATTTTCCCAGCAAAAACTACTAACATGCCTTGTGAGGCAAATCACTGAGTTATGAGCAGGTTTTTGGGCTAACTTGGCCAAAAGTGAAGTGCAAATTTCTAAAGGGCAATGCCACGCCCCAGGGCATATGCACAACTTAGAAGTGTGTGTGTGACTGTGCGTCTGTGTGTGTGTGTGTGTTGTTGTTGTAGTAGTAGTTGTTGTTGTGTTGTAAGTTGACATGTTCAGCACGTCCCAGCTGCTGTAACACTTTGCCAACACGGCCTGTCGTTGGGTCTATGGGCCAACATCTATGCTCAATGTTCTCCCAGTGTTTCCGGAATATTGTGGTGTTGTTGCTGTTGTTGTTGTTGTTGTTGTTATTGTTGTGGTCTTGTTAAACGCAATAATTGATACAGTGCGCTCTGCAACTGACACGCCGACATGACTCCATATGTGTCTGTGGCGCATTCGCATTTGAATCCCACTGTCTGTCCACCTGTCTGTCTCTCCACCTGTCTGTCTGTACACCTGTATGCCATATGAGTGTGTGTGTGTAGAGCTTAATTAGCACCTGACACATGCACACAGATACACACACAGACAGACACAAGTGCACAAGTCCGATTGGAAGGCAAAGCGCATTTAATGACAAGTTAATTTGCCTTCTCTGCAAATGTGGCTGCGGCTCTGTGAGACTGTCTATATGCCTGTGTATCTGTGTGTCTATCTGTGTGTGTATCTGTGTGTGTATCTGTGTGTATGCCCTCTTTTTGGTATTAGAAAATCAACACACAACAGGCAACCGTTTGACTAGCAGCGCCAGTTGAGTGTCAATTTAATGATCAAATTGAAATTAAATGAGCTGTCATTGCCGCTGACTGAAAGCTACAAACACACACACAAGGCACACACACATACACACACACACACACACACACACACACACACACACACCTACACTATCACCTTCTCTTTCACTCTCTGTGTGCCACGTTGTGGCAAGTACCGTTTGTCGCTTGGCTTGTCCTTAAACATGGCGGCTTCCAAATGCGATCCGACAGGCCCTCGACACGCTCAACAAAGCAATTTATCCAGCATGTTGCAATTGATGAGCCGGAAATATAATAATTGGCCACATTTTTGCACAATAAATGATCTATCAGTCTCGACGGGAAGACTATACGAGGTGTGTTCAGAAAGTAAGGTGGCTCTCCAAACGTATTTTCGATTATCGATTATTTATACTTTTTTGCATTGAAGGAAATGTCGTAGAACCCCCAAAAGTTACATTCAGACTGGACAGTTTTGTCCATATTTCCCATGTTTTCCAACGTATTGAACTGAATGTTCACATTCTGTCAAGATTTTATTTCATAAGCATCGCACTACTATATCACATAGCTTTCATATAAGCATAATTCGGTTTAGCCCATATTTCCCATGTTTTCCAACGTATTGAACTTAAAGCTTAAATACTCCCAAGATTCTCTATTTCTCTACTGCTGCACCAAATTTCATAAGAATCGAACTTCTATATCGTACATAAATCATAAAACCAAAAACCGGTTATGCCCATATTTCACATGTTTCCTAACATATTGAACTGAAAGTTCACAAGCTCCAAAGATTCATCATTATGTACCGCTCCACCAAATTTCATAAGGATCGGACTTCTATATGATATAGTCATATACCCTAGCGTTGCGAACATTAGCCCAATTATCTCATTCTTGCATATTTTCGCTTCTGTTATATACAGAGGTAGAGATGTTTGCATAAAAGTCGTTGATGGGTTAGTAGTGAAAGTGTCGGATTCAGAGTCTAGGAGTCTTCGGTTCAGTTCAGTTCGGTTCGGTTCAAAATAATGCAAAATCTTGCAGACTTCAGGGACTATCGAAACTTGAGCTTGAGGGGCTGCCACGCCCCATTCCTCAGTTTAGCGATAGTTATATTTATTTATAAATATATAACTCTTACATTTATAGAGCTATTTTTACTAAAAATTTGTATAAAGAGCATAAAATTCGTCTATTTGGTCAAGTGATGCCTGCCAAACTGATGTACGTCAACCACTCATATATCTGACATAGTCATGAGACATCTAAAAAACAATTATCTGAAAAATAAAATGATGTATCACAATACAATACTTGGGTCAAGTAGAAAACATCAAACTTACATCTGCAAATTTATTAATCATCCTCTTTTTCCTTTTCTTGTTCGTCCTGAGAAGGATTCTCCACAATCTGCAAAACAATCGAATTTCCATATAGTTTTACTTTCCTAAGTTTGCAGTTCTGTTTGGTACTTACTCTCACCAATCGTAGCTTCTTTCTCATCTTCTCCAAATAAACAATGCCATCCTTTTTATGCATCATATAGTCTGTGCCCGAGTCATAATCTTCGCTAGGTTTTAGCTGGTATTTAACTGGATCCTCAACATATGTAATGTTCATTTGACCAGTTGGATCGGGCTGTTTCTTGTACTTGGCGAAGTACGTGCCACAGTCTTTGAAGATGTCGCCTCTATTGCAGTGTTCGGTTGGATCAAGCTCGATCTCAAACATGTCGTCATTGGGCTCCGACACAAAAACGGGACACGATTCCACCAGATATACATTCGGTATAGTCGGGTGCCATATTTTTGGCTCCTTGTCATCTCCAAAATGGTTGTTAGTCGACTGATTTCCAAATGCATTTGGTTCGAGCGATACACCCGCCATCTTGGGTTGTTCAAAATGCCCTTTGGCATCGGCATTGGGTTCTTTTGATACAGTTGCCTTTTTAATGCAATTGTTCAGATCAAGATTAACCATCGATGATTGCAGTTGCTCAACTTCAATCTTGGATTTTTTATCCAATTGTAAAGTCGCGACTGCATCAAGGGCAGAAGCTCCCAGCTCATCACTGACAGATCGGAAAATTATTATACATATTTCAACACATTTTGACCAGGTTAATCATATTTTGTAATTTATATACTTACTCCTTACGGATCATTTCCTTGTCGGAATTTTCCATTTCTTTAGCAGCCATTTTGGAAAAAATTGTACCTCGTCACGCAGCTTATAAAAGCGACTGAGCTTGTTGGCGAACGCCTAGAAAAGAGTTGGAAAACTCACAAGTGTTGGAAAACTTCCTTTTCTTTTCGATAAAATTTACTGAAAATTGACATCGATAATGCTACATATTATTTATACATATTTTAAGTCTGCTTATTGTTAAGTGTGCCCGTATTTTTGACACTTAAGAGTCTTAAGTCTTATGTTCTTATTTGGTATCTATCAGAAGTTGAGATTGACACGAGGGCTGGCGGGCCTGTGACCCTACGAATCTCAGGTCAAAAATTCGTGACTCCCTGGAAAACTAGGTTTTGGCGAAAACAGAAATAACAACAAATAGTGCTTCAGACTCGATATGGCCATATAGTAATATAATACTAATACTTGTTTATTAAAATGAGGGATTTTGGTTTTTCCATTTATCGTTCAATCTCTTTACCAAAAACGTAGGCCGAGAATGTAATTAGCAACCCTCGAAGAAAACAATGCAAATTGTTAATTATTTTCTGGAAGTTTTCATGTTTTACGCTTTTCATTACAATCTAGGCCAAAAATTTATATAGCAACCCTCGTAAAAATATCTCATAGTGTTGATAGTTGATTGTTTTTATAGAAATTTAGCTGTTTTTCAACACCCAGAAGTTTGACTGGTCGAGCGAGGACTCCAAACGTCATCCGCTCGAATTCCTAAAATTTGTGTTTTTTTGAAAATTTTAATGCTTTTTTGAAATTATATGTTTCTAAAGCAAATTTATATCCAAGCATATCAACATTTTTCCAGGAATGGCAAGTGTATTTATAGAGAACTGCGCACCATGCCAAAGATACTTCTATTCCTCGGACTGAAAGTTTGTGCAAATTGTTCCTTTCCCTTTGACATTTGCACAAGGCTCAAGGTGTCCTTTCGTGTCCTTAAATTGATTTGTATAATTGCTGCATTAGTTGGCGGTTTTTATTTGTGTTAGCCCAAAAAATTCAGATTTGGTTGGAATCAAAGTTTTGGTGGAATGTTTGTCAAATCTGCTGCAAAACTGGCGAGTCACTCGGTCGGAGCGTGAAAAGGAGCCGAAGGACAAGTCCTGCCCAAAGACTGTGGGCATTTGTCTGTCTGTCAGAGGGCTGGAGTAGGGAGGTGGTGATTGGGAGGTGGGTTTTGGGAGTTAGGAGGAGGCACATGCAAAGGCACACACGTAAACACAAATGAAAATTGATTTAGTTAAGAGGATTTGCGTCAACAACAGCACAATAAGTTGGCAGTAACACAGGACATTCGCCGACTTGGCGACTGACTGGGTGTGTGTGTGTGTGTGTGTGCGGGTGTTGGTATTGTGTATAGCACTTAACTCATAAAAATGTCTGTGTGTGTGTTTGGGTGTTGGGGTGTTGCTGGTGTGACTGGGCATTTGACAAAGGTTGTGCCGCAGGCTCTGCTCTGCTACCGCAAGCAACAAGAGTCAACGCGTTGGCCAACTGAGCCGGCCCGACTGGGCCAACAAAGGCGAATTATTGTAGAGCGCATTGCTTATGACACAGACCAACAGATAGTCAAACAAACAAACAAACAAACAGATAGACAAACAAACAGACAAACTGACAAACAAACAAACAAATTGACAAACAGACTGTGCGCCGAGGCGTTTGCGTCTGCGTTTGGCCATTGCCAGCGATGCGTTGACGTTACTCATACGCCATGTGGTGCGGTCTTGGCCAGCAGCTCGCGATGGTATCTGTTACTGCTTGGTTGGCTGTGTGTGTATCTGTGTGTTGTGTGTATCTGTGTGTTGTGTGTATCTGTGTGTTGTGTGTGTGTGTGTATGTGTTGGGGCAGTGCTTTTCTATTTTAAGTGGTTGTATATGTCAGTTGAAAGCTTTTGTTGACATTCAAGTGCCCATTGACAGTGTAAAAGCGTGTGCTATGGGTGTGTGTGAAGGGTGTGTAGAGGGTGTAGGGTATGTAGGGTATACAGGGTATGCCGGGGAACTGTGTGTTCTAAGAATAAGACTGGCAGCCTTGTCACAAATGAGCCATGCTTGTTGGCGTTTAAAGTTCAGTTCATGTTCAGTGCTATAATCATATCACACACACATGTGTCCAACTGTCTGCCCATCTGTACATTTGTCTGCCCGCCTGTCCGCCCGCCTGTCTGTCTATGTGCATACTTTACACGTGTTGCACGCTCTTAATTGCTTTGTCGTTGGCGTTGTTTTTGTTGCGGCAACTGTGGCAACTGCGGTTCGTTTCAAGCATCAACTTGGCCTTAAGCTCTGTTGCAACAACGTGTGGCAAGTGCCGTGTTGCGCACTGCATACCCTATAATGATGCAAAGCTTTGGGGCCAAAGTCAGACAGCTGGCAATGGCCACAAGTTGATTAAAAATCAAAAATGCTGCCAAAAACCCAAAATTTCCCTTAACCATTTCAGTTTTTTTTTAGGTTAGGTCTGCGCAAATATCAAGTACTTGGTCTATATATAAATAAACTGATTAATGTGCACAAACATGGCGCAATGAAGAGCCACCTCTAGCTCCCCGAAGCTCCCTCAAGCTGCCTTCTAATCCTGGCCCTGTGCCATGCCATGTCAATGTTTGAACTGTTTACATCCTGCGGCAGACACAGCAAACCGCCACAAGTGTCCACACACACACACACACACACACACACACACACACACACACACACACACACACACACACACACACACACACACAC
>JBANCY010000590.1:0-26125 GCA_037040045.1 Phorticella flavipennis | reverse complement strand
GTCATTTGACTTGACCCTCCTAGTTTGGATCTAGTTTTTTGGCGTAGGACTTGAAATCCACCCATTTTTAAAAAAAAAATAAGTATTCAATGAAAAAAGCAAAAAACTTCGCCAGAGGAAGATGCTTCAGGTTGTGACTCGATAGGGTTGTTATAGCCACATAATAATAATAATAATCTTAGTACAGATGAGCGGAAAGAGTATATCAACATAAAAAACCAAAAAAATCGATAATCGAAAATAAGTTGCACGCGAAATTTGAGGTCCCCATACTTTTTGAACACGCCATATAGGAGGGTGTTGCTATGTGCACATTCGATCCTATGCTGTAGTTGGTTAGCATGAGAACGTTGGGATACTGCCGATGTGGGTGATCATATTCCACGCGCACTTGGGCCTAATTGTTTATATTCTGATTTGAATGATATCTGAACTGCGCTGAGTACAGTTGACATTCGATATATGCGCATAGCACAGTGTCATCTAGCAGCTAAAGTATGATAGCTTGGATATATTATTATATGATATTATATGATAATTGATTCTAAATTTAACATATACTTAACATACTAACATATATTAGTTGACTTTGCTACTTCTGATAGATTTTGTTTATTTCTTCAAAGTAATTATGTTGTTTATCATAGATAAACCAAAAAATTCGATTTTAGCGTCGTTCTCAAGGTTTTCTATTTATAGAAAACCAAACTTTTGATTGATTTGTTTGCATAAATTCCAATGATTTCTGTTAACCTTTGCGTAGAATTATTTATCTTCGACTTGTTGATGAACAAATTACGCTTGAATTATCTACAAATACATTTCATAGTTTATCTATGATGATTTTTTATGATATATCAAGAAAATTTAAGCGCAATTACGTCGCATTTTAAGAGAAACTTTTTTCTAGGAAAATTTAAATGGAGTCTAGAATTGGGCATTGTATGAACAGGAGAAATAATGTAAATAGTAATACTTAATGGAAATTGGATTGTTGACATTAAGGGGTTTTTTATGAATGAGATATGGCCATCTATCTGTTTGTCTTTTTATCCGTATATCTGTCTGTCTATATGTCTATATTTCGGTATGTCTCCCTATCTATCTGTCTATCAAACTATCTGTCGATCTATCTATCTAAATTTCTCTATCTTTCCATCTTTCTGTTCATCGTTCCATCTGTTAATCTACCCATCTATCTATTTGGCTATCAATCTATGTTCCAATTGCTGTCTATCTATCTAGCTTTTTATAAATCTATATAATCTATTTGTTAATCTATCAATTATGCATTAATCTATCTTTACATCTATATTAAATATTCATCTATTAATCTATCCGCCTATCTATTCATCTGACTATGTTTCTATATTTCCATTTATGTATTTATTTGTCTGACTTTATCTGTTTATTTCTCCATTTATCGTTCCGTATCTTTCTGTCTGTCTGCCTACTGAAGTTTTAGTTATTCATATAATATATATTTATATATATATATAATATATACCTTTTGTTGTAGTTCCATCTAAGCAACTTGCTTTTAAGCATATTGTTTCTCATGTACCAGAACAATAAAGTTTTTCGAAAAACCTGATTTGAAGCTCGCAACTCGATAAACTTGAAGGCAAGTTGAGTACAACAAGCATAACCATAATGAGATTGGGTTTAGCATCATATGCTAAGTGGAATTTAGTTCACAGACTCAAAAGGGAAGGGCAATATCTATCGACTTCTGTGCATAAATCACGATCATCGATCATTGGGTTATATAGTACAGATATGTACTAGGGTTTCTCAGTCTAAGCTTTAGTTTGTCTGCCACTTGTCTAGGCTCTGTTTTACCACTTGAGTCTAAGTCTGAGTCTGGGTCTGGCACTGGGGCTGTGGCTGTGGCTAAGCATACAAAATTTAGGCCAAAATGAGTAAAAGAAGAGAGAGAAAAAACAGAACTAAAACAAACCAAAAACCAGTGCAGTTTCTTTCAAAAGTCATGCTAGTTTTGGCCAGATCTAAAGCAAAATTATTATTGTTGTATTAAATTGTACAACAACAATCCGAGCACATGCCATACATAAATAGAGGCAATTGTACAAGTACAGACTGCTTTATATCAAAGATAAGGCCCCGGTCTGCGGCCACAAAATGGAAAGTACTCGAGTTTATAAACAACAATTTCCATGTGCCGCAACAAACAATTGGTCGAGTTAAGTTGGCTTTTAACATTTGTTTATTGCCTTTTATAATGGCCTAACATTTTCAGAATATGTCTGACTCTTAAAGTTGAGACAATTAGTTTGTGATACTCTTTTGAAAAGAAATGAAAATGGTATATTCATTTTGTGCTGAAGACATGTTGGGCCACGCCAGTCTGTCTGTCGATGCATGGACTTTGTTTGCCATCCACAAACTTAAGTTTCCTTATTATCTATCGGTCGACCAAATTTCAAAACGATCGTAGCTTTTATCATATATGGTAGCTGTCAAATGTATAACACCCACTTCATTTTGCGCATATTTCCATGTGTTTCAAGCAATTGCAATTGATACACATCTATGATAGCTCTTCTAAATTTCATATGGATCATATAGTTTCCATACAACTAAAAGCTTTGTTTGTCCATACTTTCCACATTTGTCAAGCAATTGCATTTAAATTTGATATACAATTAAATTTCTTTGATGTCAATAGCTTTACTAAATTTCATAACAATCGGACCATTATATAATATAGCTGTCAAGTAACAAAAAGTCGGTTTCTTCATATAACACATGTTTTGAAATTCAGTTCTGTTCTAATATACAGAGTATGAAAACTTCGGCGTGTCGATGGTAATTCTTCTTAACTTGTTTTATATGTTTGTTTTGTGAAAAATTTGGGGAGGTAACTAAATTAAGTCGTCAAGGCATTAGACAGATTCTCATCTAAGCTTGATGAGCTGTCAGTTAATTGCGAGGGTGGTTTCAGAACTAAACAAACAAAATACTCTCATATCTATAGTTGGGAACGGCATATGTATTTCTTGTTATTCCAAAAAACGCCGCTATATCTTATTTTTTTTGCGCAAGCTTTGAGATAATACTCTGAGAGACCTAAATTTGGCGCATTGAATGCGTGAGTCAATAATATAAGAATTGAATTTTTCGCACTAAGTTGAGGAATTTGTGAAACGACTCAGACAACACTTTCTTCTTAGACAAACATAAACATTTCTACTTGAAGTAATCATTTGTCAAATAATAACAATAATAATCTATATTGTAAGTCCAAATTCAATTTCAAAAGTGAAGACCTTTACTTTTACACAATCTTTTACTTAAAATTTACTATAGACTTCGAGACTTTGACTTTCTTGTTTCTAAGATTCTCAAAACTATAAAACATTTTAAGTTCTAGGGTTCTTGCAAACATTTTCTATTCAATTTTTCTTCATTCGAATTAAATCTAAGCACTTCGCTATATTTTATCTGATTCAGAACAGTTTAAAGCTCCAAAAGCATCTTAAAGATTTCAGCTGGCTTTTCTGGTAATTTATTCTGATAGTTCTTTCTAAAATCATTTATTGTCCAATTGAAGCTCAAGACAAGTCATTGTTAAAGCTACTCATGGCTATAGTTTGATCATCATTTGATGATCATCATAATATTGAAGAACATAAGTTTCAGTTGTAAAGAGTATATAAATATGATCTGCAAATGAAAGCTTCTCGTATTACTTTACAGTTTTTGTGGAGTTCTTATGAAAAAAGATATTCAGATCTGGTCATCACTCAACTAGTCGAGATTGGGAAATACTTGTCAGCAATTTTCAATCATATTTAAATAATTAGGCTAAGATCTATTGTGATTTATTTCCGTATGTTCTGAGCCATTTGCAATGTCTTTAGAGAGATGTCAAGTTTCATTATGTGATAATAGTTAAAAAATTGAGGAACTGCTTTGCGTTTATACAAATGAGCAGGAAGATATTTGGCACATGGCCATATCAATTTTATTTAAGTTTCCTGAACATTCTGGAGGTAACTCCGTGGGGTTCTTCGATGCTTCCTCAAAAAGTCAAAAAGTCATTAAGCACTTATTTTTGGTTTTTGGCATAGATTTGTTTGTTTTTCGATAAATCATTTTGGAACAAGATTGTTGTCAAATTGAGTACAATCTCTTATAAACATAGAGTGTAAAATTAGTAAAAGGGGATGCTATTTTCCCGCCTTGCTTTTGTTATTGTGACTGTAACTGACTATTTTGCCGCCTTTCAAACAAAATATATTTGAAAAAATTTGCAAATGCTTGCATTTTTGATATGATAGCCAAAGATAATACTGCCTGAATTTGTATACTATTTTTGTATCCTTAAGTGATGATTTTCATGATTGTTACAAGTCGTAGCCTAAACTGAAAACAAAATTTGATAATTCTACCCCCAATTACGGCCTTGGGGCTCATTAGATATGAGACCCCGCTTTGGTTTAAAAAATCGAATCGAAAATCGATCACAAGTAATTTTTTTTTTTTTTTGCAATTTGCAATCGCAATTGCAATTGCACTTGTTGCATTGACTTTGGCGTTGAGTGATTTAAATGATGTAATTTGTTGCAATTACAGTTTATTCACACTGAGTGCAGTGCATGTCAAACTGTTGCCAGCCCCGCGTGTGCATGGCTCGAGCTAAACTTGGAGTTGAAGCTGAAGCTGGTTTGAACAACGATCATAACACGCATTCGCATTCAGATTGGAGCTTTGGAGCTCGTTCGCATTTTGGAGCTGAGTTGTGTTTGACAATTAAAAAAAGAGAAAAAACAAGTAAGAAAGCTCTAGTCAAGTGAGCTCGACTACGAGATACCCTGCTCCGATTCACCTTTGACCATTTTGGCCCGTTTTCAGCAACTTCTAGGTAGTATAACTTCGATGTTTATGATCCCATCGCTCTGAAATATTTAGAATTGGTTGATGACAACGTCATTATTATTAATTGTCGATTTCGATTCATTATGATGAGCATTGTAGAAAATATAAGCACTAATTTAATTTAGGGTAGCCCAAATTAGGATGGAAAATAATTTTGTAATATTCGGCATCCACATACTAAATTTCAAGACTCTTGCATAAAATTTGTGGCTGTTATACATAATTCATCACTTTCCGGAACAAGTGGAAGGGTGTATCAATATTTTCGGAAATTTCATTCTGCATTGTATACACGGACCTTTATACCGAGTTTGAAGTTCCTAGCTCAAGAATCAATGCGTTCACATGGTCGGACTGATGGATAGACGGACAGGACTAAGTCGACTCCGCTGAATATATACACTTTATAGGGTATGACACGCCTCGTCCTGCCTGTTACATACATTTGCACAAACTTAATATACCCTTCAATTGGGATCAGGGTATAAAAGCAGAGAAAAGAGGCGGCAAGGTCGTTGCTGGGGCTGCATGAAATTAACATTTGAAATGGCTTAATGCAAAATAATTAGCTGAAAATAGCTGCAGCTGCGGCAGCGGCAGCGGCTGTTGCTATGGTTGCAGCTGCAGCTGCCACACGCACTGGGAAATCAAGCCAAATCAGCTTAAATGAAAATCGAGTGCAACGCACTGGAGTCGGAGTTGCCACGAAACTGGTAAAGTGGCAACCGGTGCCGCTTTTTGGCCAATTTGGTCGCGCGACTGGCGCAAAACCAAGGCACTTGCCCAAGCCAAGCCAAGCCAAACTCTGCGAGAGACACGCAGGAAACACCTAAGACCAGACTGCATATCATTAAATTGGCCACAATCAAACCGCACCTGACTTCCAGACCCCGCCCGATCCCCTACAATTACGCCGCCATCGACTTACCCACTGCCTACACCTTTCACTTTCAATTGGCCACTGGGCAGTTCAATGGATTGTTTCTAGGTTTTCCTGCTGTTTTTTTACACGTTTTGAGTTTTTGGCGCAATTTTCATTTATTATTGCGCACTTCAAGGAAAAACTTTCGCCGCATGCAATTTGGACGGCATTTCCTGCCATTAACACAGACCTAATAAATAATCATAAATATAGTAACAACAACAACAACATCAGCAACATCAACAACATTACACACAATTGTTTTTGTTGTTGTTTCGTGTACAACTAACTCGATTTTTGAATTTGGCGCATTGCGCAATTTTTTGAATAATTTGAAAATTGCGCACCGCAAATTGTTTTCCTTAAACAAAAAACCAAAACTCCCCCACAGGAACTAACTTACTGAGCATTGTCTTTGGATTTTGAGCCAATTTTGATACGATTTTTATAGAAATATTATATTATATTATTTAAGTGTTTAATGCATAGAAGAAAGCGTCGTAGAGATCCCAAGATTCCCCTTAGAATGTTCGGTAGAATAGAGTGTATCGATTGGACCATATTCGCTTGTCCGTCTCTATGTATGCAAATTAATGTCCTGAGCTTTAAACTAGTTTATTGAAACTTGGCACGTAAGTTTCTTATAGGCCAGATCGGAGCATCGTATCATATAGCTGTCATACATCCAAAAGTTCCCCAGCTTATCCAAATTTTTTATTTAAATTTAACGCACACTTCCACTTAATAAATATCTATCGGTTTAACAAATTTAAAAAGAGTCAGACCACTATATAATAATTATTATTACATGGCTCTAGCAACCCCATCTGGTCAAAGCCTGAAGTTGTTTCCTCTTATTTCTGGTTCCTAAAGAACTTTTTTACGTGGGTGCATTTCAAATCCTACGCCACCATCTAGTTTTTCTGGGAGGGTCATGCCTATCGACATGAGTAGGACTCGAACTCACACATCTTGTTTGGCGGGACAGTGCGTTATCCACTGGTCCACCGAAGCCCCTAACTACTATATCATATAGTTGCCATATAACGAAATATAGCTTTTGCGCATATTTCCTAAGTTTGTCAAGCTATTGCATTTAAATTTTATAAACAGTTAAGTTTCATTAGTATCTATCGCGACCACAAATTTAAAAAGAATCAAAATACTATATCATTTTTTGTCATATAACAAATGGTTAAGTTTGCGCATATTTCCCATGTTCTTAAAGCTAATGCACTTACATTAGGTAAATACTTAAGTTTCTTTACTAACTGTCGTCATATCAAGTTTCATATGGATCAGATGACTATATCATAATATCAACTATATGTCGGTTTAGCGCATATTTTCTCCATATTTCAAGCTGTTGTCTTGAAACTTAGCTCACATCTAAAGTATATAATATTTCTTTATAAGACATGTAAAAGTTTCAAAAAGACAAATTCCTTCAAAAATTTTTTATCAATATTTTTTTAAGAAACAAACACAAACCAAAAGCAAGTTGCAGTTCATTAAAACGTCTCCCAAAAATATGTTTTGTTAATTGTTGCACGTTTCGAGGTGATTTATAAGCCCATTTCAATATATACTTTTATATATATATATGTATTATATGCCACAATAATTAACTGCCAACAGATTAAGGCAGATTTTTTGCGTAAATTTTCGTTTTTTATATAATCTAAGCAGCGGCAGAAGCAGAGGCAGCGACAGAGGCCGAAGCAGCGTCTAAAGCAGCTACTAATTGTCATTGGCTGCGCCTTAAATATTGCTGTTGTTGTTGTTGCTGTTGTTGTTGCCGTTGGCCAAAAATTAACAGACACGTACTAAAACAGCAACAACAACAGCAACAACAACGGCAACAACAACAACAACGGCAACTAACGCAATGAAAAAGATTTTGAGCTCGAAAAGCCCGACGCACGTTTTTCGTTGATTTTGAAGGCTGTATTTAACCCATTGTTGCCGCTGGCAGACAAAATGGTCACTATTAAGCAGTTAAAAAAAAGAGAGAAAAAAACTAATTGAACAACTGTGACATAATTGACAACAACAACAACAACCACGTCAGGTGGAAAACAAAGCAAATTGTCAGCGGCTGCAATTTTGGCTTTAAATGTTTTGACATTTCAACTCTTGTGGCCAAAACGCATATGTGTGCCCCGGTGTGTGTGTGTGTGTGTGTGTGTGTTAACCCACTGTCAGTCAATTGCTGGAGCTATGCATAAAATGCCTGCATAAAATTAACAATGCAACAAGTAGAAGCTGCAGCAGTTGCAGTTGCAGTAGAACAGACATTGAGACAGGGTACAACCAGTTCAAAGCAGTTACAAGAACAGCAACAACAACAACGATAGCACTGTTAGAACACAATAACAACAACAATAAAAAAGAACATAAAATTAATTTAATTGACAGCGCAGAAAAACAACCAAACCCAACGAAACGAATGAAAATAAAAGAGCATAAAACGAAAGACTTAAGCAACGAACTTGACAAATTCTATAAAAAAAAAACACAAGTAAGAAATGCAGGTCTAGACGGCTAAGCTCGACTATGAGATACTCTGATCCCAGTAATGCAATACAGTTACACTGAAATCAAAGTTGCATCTGCTGCAGACCCATGGGGTCCATATTCACATTCTTCAGTTAAAAACTTCTGTGTTCATTCTCCAATCCCTCTGCGTATGTTAAAAATGCCATACCAAGTGTGCATATTGCAAATCAAGTTTAAAATCAAATAATTGCAAGAGGTATAGATATTTTTTACAAGGGAGGTGGCGTAACATCAAAATATTGCGAAAATGCTATCTGTGATTTGAAATCTACCGGCGTAAAAAACAGACAAATTGTGCTTCAGGATGTCACCCGATTAAGGCCATATAATAATGATAATTTTAAGAACTCTATGTACATCTACATATCCAATTGCATAACTCTAGCAAAAAAATTGGGGATGTGATACATTTTGGCGTTAAAAATATCCAAATTTTTGGAAATACCAAGCCACAGCTTTTATTTATAAGTTTAAGTACCAATTTTGGATCAACAACTCTATAAATGCCAAACTTATGACCATTTTATCGAAAATGTTTATAGCGAATCCTTCCTCCTAGAAAAACTAGGTTGTGTCTTAGGATTTGAAAACCACCCAGGTAAAAAAAGATCTTCAGTGAAGGAAGCAGAAATGAAGAAAAATGGTGCTTCAGGCCTTGACCCGATAGGGTTGTTATAATATAATAATAATAATAATTTATAGCGATCCTTGATCGAAGGGGGCGTGGCATGTGAAATTGGAACTAGCTTAATCTGGGTATGATATAAATAAATCTTCATATCAAGTTTGACAACTCTAGTTTTTGGAGTCTTTAAGTCTGACGCGTTCGAACAGACGGACTGAGCTAAGTTGACTTGGGTATTGATGTCGCTTAAGAATCTATATACTTTATGGCGTATGCTGCACATACTGGCATACTATTATATTATACCCTTCCTAGCAATTTCCAATTGGTATCGGCGCATAAAGAGCATAAAACGAAAGACTTAGGCAACGAACTTGACAAAAACTTAATGTTCTGATTGGCAACAAGATTGGCAACGCGCATGCCAATTGGTGTGCAGTCTGCTGAGCCAACAATTTTTTTGTTTGTTTTTTGTAGTAGTTAACTGTTTTGCCACGCCCCCAACTTGGCTATGCATTCTTAAGATTATTTTGTGACGCAACCACAGAGGCAGCAACGGCAGCAGCAGTTGCAGTTGCAGTGGCAGCGTTGCAAGCTCAAGTGTGGCACATTGTTGTTATTGTTGTAGTGTCACATTTCACAGTTATTTGTTGTTATTTTCAATGTTGTTATTGCTGTTGTTGTTGTTATTATTGCTGCGCTACACGTGCTTTTGATATTTTAATTCAACTCAGTGGCTGTCACGGCAGGCGACGTTTTAATTACCCCCAACATGCTTGGAAGCTCTGCAACTGCCACCAGCACTGCATAATATCACATACACACACACACACACACACACACACGCATACACACACAATACACCCACCTGTTGCCACAATTATAATGGCAAACATTGAGTCAGTTGTGGGCGCCCACTTGCAGGAAACAACAGACGGGAAGTCACTCACTCACTCAGTCAGTCAGCCAAGTTTTCCAAGTTTACCCTGGGAATTTTCACAGACTATTGACAAATTCTACAACCATAAACAATATGCGACGTCGTCAACGCGACACGTACTCCTCCACAAGGCTCTTATGCAATCCCACCTATGACCGACCACGGACAAATAATCAGCCGCTGCTGTCTGCCTAGTTATAGCAATTGGAAGTTCCAAAACCCCTTCGACAGCCCAAAATTGTTAAGTTTCAAAAAAACTTAATTTAGTTTTGACGCGAATTCAAGGCTGACCTCTAAAATGGTCAAGGGGCTAAAAGAAACCGAAGACACCGTATCCGTCAGTGTGTAGTCTTTCAGTGAAAGTCTGTCTTTCAGGTCTTCCAGGTGCTTAAAAATTCTTCTCTTGAAGCTTGGCACATTGCTTTTTGATGTACTCATGTCGAAGTCGGCCGAATCGATCCACTATATTATATAGCCCTAATACATACAAAAGTCTTATTTGTCCATATTTTCCCGGTTTTTCAAGATTTTACGTTTAAATTTGATCAACAGTCAAATTTCCTTATCATCCATTGGTCCATCAAATTTCAAATGTGTGGAACTACTATATCCTATAGCAATACCTCATTGTTTGCTATGTTTTCCAGCTTTTATATTTAAATTAATTGCACACTTCCACAAAATTTTCATATAGATCGGCCCCCTATATGTCATATGGCTGTCATACAAACAAAAATCGTTTTGCGCATATTTCACATGTATTTCAAGCAATTGGATTTTGGGTGAAAACTTTTAATAAAGAGACGCGTATAATTCGATTATTATTCATATTGATTCTATATATATGTGAAAGTTTTCAAAAGGGTATAAAATCTTCGGTATGTCGTCCTTACTTGCTTCTGACTGATTTATGGCATATTTGAGCTTCTGGGATTGACAAATTATTGCATTCTGGGACATAACAGATTATTTAAGGCAAATAATAAATAACTCAAGACATGCCAAAAGTACAGAAGATTGATATGGGGCTAGCTATACAGTCATGAGGTTTTTATATCCCCTTGAAAATGAGTACATTTTGTGCAAATGTGTGGAACAGGCAGTAGAGAGCGTCACCGAATTATAAAGAATATGATATATAAAGATTTTTGATCCTGTCTCCTCAGAAAACGACAATACAATTACAGATTTAATTATTTTGTATTAAATTTAGTATAATGCATAAATCTACTCAATCTACTCAAAAAAATTTATTACGATCCAAAATCAAATTGAGAAGTTTTTCATTAATTAATCTTAGCACAGGGTATCTCGTATTTTCCGCTAGAGTTTTTTAATTGTTGTACTTAATTCAAACATCTTTACATATTTTTCATGACCTTTGGCCATTTTTCAAATATTTTTATAGTTTTATTTTAATAATACTTTTATGATCAATCAGCGTAAATGTCTCTCAAGTGATTTTCAGGGTCTATTCGGTCAGTTTATTCATTACGATGAAGAAAGTTTTGCAGAGAACGAACCCAATGTTATTCAGAGCGTCCGAGCAATACGATGAATGCATCAATGAACTCTGTAAATTTATTCCGGGTCATCAAAGATGTGTGTGGTCTAGCATTATCATAATGGAAGAAAACACCCTTTCTGTGGGAAGGTTCTGTTTTGTGTCTGCTCTCAAATCCAATTCTTAAACAAAATAAAAACTCCATAGTCTCCATACTTAAACAGTTGCTTTTTAAATTTATTCGTGGTTATGGTAGGTTGGGTTATAATGGGCTGACATAGATGTTTAGTTTCAGAATGTTTTTGAAAAATATCAGTTCTTTAATTGAGAAGTACATATCAAATCTGCAGTCTGATGTTATTTATGCTTCAGAAATATATCAAGCACTGCATAATCCAGTGGGTTCTTGACTTAAATGAATGATATAAATAATGGCATAGTTGAGTTAATCAATCTATTTGACATTTTTCCTGAAAATATTAAGAAACAAAATGAATTTTTAATGCTATAATTGTTAAACCCAATATATTATGATTAAAATCATTTTCAGATTAATCATTTTAAGCCAGTGTGTAATTATTGAACTCTCTTGGAAAAATATACAAATCAAAGAAATTTTGTGGTTAAACCCAAGCCTTCGGCAATATTTTTTTTTGATTTGCAGCTTTGATGAAACCCCAGAGCATTATGAACAAAAGGTAAACCCAGAGTTGTCATATCAATTTCTCTTCGATTCGACATAATAAACTACATACGATACATACACCTTCATTAATAAGGCTATAAGAGTTTTCACTTTTCTATCAAATTCGAAGATGATTTGCTAGCCGAATTTTCTAAGAATGACTTGTTATTGTTAACCTATTTTAAAATTTCAATTCTCCTATTCTTAGTCAAAGTCAAAGCTATATAAAGATTGATAAATTAGACATTGACTTTTGAAATTGATTGATTATTATTAATCGTGTTTATTTACAATTTTTTAGACCACTTTTCCTCGTCTGCCGGGGAAATGCATGCTGCATTTATTTTGTAGACTGAGTTGAGTTTCTCTGGAAGCTTTCGTTGGTTTTCATCAATCACTGTAAAAATTTGATGCTCATTAACATCAAATAGTCAGCTAAAGTGGTGGTGCTGCACCGCGAATCAGATAACTTCCGGAATTTCATATTTTTGGCATACATTTAAGTGGACCGCCAAACAAGAGATCGGGGGCTCGAATCCCATTTATGTCGGACGCATGACCTGTGATTTCGTCAATCTTAAATATATTTCCCAAATATACATATATTTACCTTCTTGGTCGTCATCTAATAACCCACAACTTCCTTCCCTCCGCACTTGGTAATAGGTTACAGCCCCAGCTGCTCCAAGTGATCGTTGGAAGACTCTTGTAGAGTTCCTATGTTACTCAAAGGAGTATTTAGGTATATATATGCAGTACGTCATTTGAGCTTAAGTGTGAATGAACTTGGTATGATGTAAAAAGTTTTTATTGTCTTACCAGTACCAATCTCTAAACGAAAACCAAGATAATATTCTTACAACATCCAAATTAATTTCAAATGGTGATAGCTTCACAGCACATCTAAAAGAGTTGTGCCAAGATGTGTGGAAATATACGCCAAGTGAAGTGAAAACTCTGTGGAATAATCATAAATTCATATCGTAATTCATTGATCTCAGCTGCGTTCTGTTTATCGACTGTCTAATCGGAGTTGACACATAAAGACAACAACAATTTATGATTGCAAACGTCGGGCCTAATGCCTTTGCCGCATCTGTCTAGACATCGTGTTGTGCAAAAACAACAGCGACAGCAGAAAAAGGCTAGAAAAACTAGCAAGAAAGCTCTAGTCGAGAGAGCTCGACTGCGAGATACTCTGATTCCAGTTGTAGAAGGCTATAATGGCTTAGCTACTTGATAACATAATCCCATTTTGACCTGTGCCCATATTGGCATGTTTTCACAACTTCTACTATCACATAACTCTCGTGTTTATGGTTCGATCGTTATGAAATTTTTAAGATAGATTCACGACTTAATTATAAATACATAAACTTAAGTTCAAATAACTGTGTTACGAATAGTTTAATATATGGACTCTTATTTCATTTTCGAGAAATTATATAAGTACGAAAAATATGTTGGGTGACATATTCTGTATAGTTTTTATGATCATAGACATTCGAAATTTTATAAGTCTAGCACATAAATTATGTCGTCACAATTCTAGGAAAGGAAGTGGTGTATCAAAATTATTGGACATTGTAATCTGCATTTTAATTCATAATTATATACACCAATTTTTGGTCAAATCACTCAATAAATGGAAAAGTTATGGCCATTTTATCGAATAATATTTTCATCGATTATCAATCGAATGGTCCGTGGCATTTCAAATTGTATATAAGCTTGATCTGTATATGATATATTAAGTATAGATCTGTATGGCAAGTTTGCCACTATAGTTCTTATAGTCTCCAAAGTCAACACTTTTGAAGAGATAGGCCTATAGACAGACATGCTATTAATGCTGTTTGTATGCCGTATAGCGTCTGCCGCGCCTCCTACTACATACAATTGCACAAGTCCATTATACCCTACATGCCCATATTCATTTGGTATAGGGTATAAAAATTGCATTTAATTATCAAGCTGTTGAAATGCAGCTGTCCAAAAAACCTCAGCCTCTGTTGCGCCTGGTGGGTCGTTGCGGGGCGGGGCGGGACGGCACTTGATGACTTGATGGGGGCTCCCACGTAGTCATCGCCAGAGCTGTGCGACACTTGCGTTTTGGGGCTCTGCCCAATTGATGCAATGCATAATTCAAGCCAACACAAGAGACTCAAAATTTGCTGTTTTTTTTTTTTGGCGGCCAATTTATGAAATTTCAATTTGCAAGCCTATTTTTGGTATTGAGTAGGTGGGCGGGCGGCACATGCAGTTGCTGGGCGTGGCAATTGCAACACCAGCAACACCAACACAACGACACACAGACACCGATACACACAAGCACACACGTGCAATTAAACATGCGCACAATTAGTTAGTTGTACCAAGTTCGTTGCCTAAGTCTTTCGTTTTGGACTGGCAAAAAAAAAGAAACAAACAATTGCAATTGGAATCTTTTGAAAGTGTTTTGTTAAAGCAATTGCTTCTGGTTCAGTTGGGTTTTTACTGTGGTTCCGCCGCTGACCAATCGATATGAGGAAATCCTACGACAGTCGCCGTTCAACTTTTAAATAGTTTTGTAAATTAATTGCAGCAAATTACGCGCAACTATTTTTTTTACTTTTTTCTTTTTTGGCGCACAATTTTTTGGTTTTTTTTTTTTCATTTTTCCTCGTTTTTATACCCTGATCCCAATTGAAAACGGGTATGAAGGGTATAATAAGTTTGTACAAATGAATGTAATAGGCAGAAGGAGGCGAACCACACCCCATAAAGTATATAGATTGTTGATCAGTGTCAATAGCGTTGTCGATTTAGCCCTGTCCGTCTGTCTGTCCGCTTAAACGCGCTGATCTCAGAGATTACAAGAGCTAGAGCCTTGAAACTTCCCCGGAAGATCCGTATATACCATACGCAGATCAAGTTTATTTTTGATTTTGGATGCCACGCCCGATAAAATGGCCATAACTTTAGCATTTATAGAGCTATCAACACTAAATCCAGTATATGAGTCATAATTAGAAACTGCAGAATGGAAAATTTTGATACACCCATCCATTTTCCCGGAAATAGACGAAATTCATGTAACAGCAGCAATTTTTAAGCTAGAGTCATAAAATTTGGTATGTAGGTCCTATAGATACTTTGCAAAAAACGGCATCCAAAATTGTTTTCCATCCTAATTTGATCCCCCTAAACTAAATAAGTGCTTATATTTTCTATATCCCTTACAATATTAATACGAATACCAGAAGATGTATTCACGACTATATCATCAACCAATCCTAAAGTTTTAGAGCGATTGGATCATAAACGCCGAAGTTATAAGACGCGGAAGTGGACGAAAAAGTGTTCAATGGCAAATCTTTGTGTGTGTGTGTGTGAGACGGTACTAAGCTATTCTGATTGTGGTGCAGTGTTAGGATCAGGGTATCTCGTAGTCGAGCTCACACGACTAGAGCATTCCTACTTGTTTTTTTTTTGTGTCTTTGGCGTATTCAGCGACAAGTGAAAGTGACGTCCAGTTTTGCGGATGAAGCTGTTGACGCTCGGCAAGCTGTTGACTTTGCTGGCCTCTTATTTATTTACAGTTGTTGTTGTTGCTGTGGTTGTTGTATGAACCAAACCGGCGTTATTTGAGTTGCCAGGAAAAACTCATCGACTGGCGTTGCCACATTTCAAGCATCGACAACTGCTTTGACTTGCGCCAACCTGCCCACTTGCCTACTTGCCCACCGCCTACTCCGCACACGCCCTCATTTCCACTTTTCCATGCCATTTGTGTCGTTGTTGTTGTAGTTGTTGTTGTGGTTGTTGCATTTTCATCTGCTGCTGCTGCTGTATTTACTTGTGGTTTCCGTTTTCTTATCTGGCTGCCCTTTCATAGCGGTTGCTGCCGAAAAAAAGTGAAGCTGCAGCAACAACAACAACAACAACCACAATAACAATAACTGGAAAACCTGTTGCTTGGCATTTTGTTGTTGCACAGTTATTTTCATTTTTGTTGCATACCCTGGAAAAGCTTTAATCAACAGCATAATTTCTGGTTGATTTTCTGGCTTGGGGAAAAAGTTATGCATTATTTTTTGGTTGTGTTGAAAGCTTTAAAAATTTATTTGGATGGTTCAGTTTTTTAAATTTTTATGATTTTTTGGGTTTGAAATTTCTTGACTTGGACAACACTGGAGATAATTTTATTGGGCTTTGATCAGAGTTTGCATCAAACCGATTTGGAAATTAAGATCTTGAAGAAAACTCTCAGCCTAAACAGGCATATCATGAAAGTATCTTTCAGATATACTTGGAATTCTGTATCTAACTTTGATGTCACGTTCAATGCCCTTCGTTCTCAAGTACCAAAGAGTCTATAACACAATCCCTATCCATATATAACTTCTAAATCCTTTACATATACCAAATAGCTTCGTGGGGGCCTCAGTGGACCTGTGAATAGCCCATTTTCCAGCTAATCAAGAGGTCGTGAGCGGAAGTTGAGCTCTCTAAGGCTTCCAGCTCAACCCATCATCCTCTGAAACTAGTAACCTAAAGGGTATCTACTAGTCATGCCCAGCATTTGCCATGCTTTACATTTTCTTTTATTTTCTGTTTCTTTGTTTGTTTATTTGCTGATTTATCGACATTTTGAAAATGCTGCATTTTTCAGCGGTTTCAGAGGTTCCAGAGGTTTCAGTGGTTTCAGCGGTTGATCGCTTGGGCGGCTTTTGAGCGCAGCGGTGGCAGCAGCAGCAGCAGCTGTTGCCCAAAAAAGGCGGCGACTCCGAGTGTGGGAACTGTGGGGAATGGGCGGGCATGCAGACATGCCCCAAAATCAAAGTGACAACAACTGTTTTGTCTATGCTAATTGACGACTTATGTGCAACTCTGTCTGTGAGTGGGTCTACAGCCACGCCCCCCTCAGCCCGTTCAACTCTTTCTCTGCCTCTTACTTTGCAGTCAATTACGCCTAATTGCCGTCAAGGCAACAATAACAACGACAACAACAACAACAACTATGAACATTGGAAAGCATTGTCGTTGTTGCTGTCGTTGTTGTTGTCGTTGTTGTTGTCGTTGTTGTTGTCGTTGTTGTTGTTGTTGCTGGTGTCTCATTGATTGTTGCCCTGTCACAGCATAAGAAAAATAATAAACTAAACCAAACAGCTTCCGATAGGATCGGATAAACTAACAACTAAATGCCAGTCGCATGACAAGCACAAATCTTAAATATAATATAATATATCGAATAATTATTTTTGTTGATTTTGAATTAATAAAACCTTGATAAATGTCGATACTCACGTTTTACAGACTCACGAAATTAATGTAAACCCTTAAAAAAAAGAAAAGCCCTCTTCAGAGTTTTTTGTGCTCATCATATCTATGGAAGCTACAGGTTATTGCAACCTCATCCGAATTGGTAGAGTCTACCAAATATTATATTTGCTGTATTCAGTTAGGTTGTGCTATGGGGAGAGCAAGTTTTATTACTCCATATTGAACATATTGTCAGCTATATGATATTATTTTTAGATCTAGTCGAAATATAGTATACTATCTATCGGATCTTGCTAAGAATTGCAGAGACAGGTAATCATATTGGTCAAAAGATCCTTACATAATCACAAAGACAAATAGACATAGATATAAAAGGAATCGTTCAGACCGTTTGACATAGCTGGGAACTGGCAGACAAAAGTTCAGTAAGAATGACTGACACGTGGACATAGAAGGAAACTTTCTAACAGATGGATATATGGGAACAGGGATACAGAAGTATAGTCAGACAAACTACAAAATATATTGACAGACAGGCAGACACTTCATAGACATACAGATGTATATAGAAGTATACTTTGAAAAGGCAACTATCAGACAGATAGATATAATAGACAGACAGTTATGTAATGAGGCTTATACCTTATCGTTCGTATTGCTGGATAGACTATGCAGATTGTCAGATAGGCGGTCCTACAGATTGTTAGATAGGCTGTCACACAGATTGTTAGATAGGCTGTCACACAGATTGTTAGATAGACAGGTGATATTACAAACTTACAACATAGATGGTCAAAGTAGGAAACTAACTGATAGATGGACATAGAAGTACAGTCAGCGGTAACATAGATTGCCAGACAGGAGGTTATGCAGACGGTCTTATATTTTGTTAAACTAGGCGGTCAGATAGATTGCCAGAAAGGCGGGCATTTTAGAAACGCAGACAAACTTGTGATAGCCGATGTTTTTAAGAAGTTTATAGAAAAAACCGGCTGACACGGAAACACACCGGTTACAACAGATTAACAGACAGACCGATTGTTGAAGATAGGATATACCCACGCTCTAACAGAGCTCTGGATGCCATTTAGATTAATATATTAGAAACACAGACAGGCAGATCATATTACAGATTGGCAATAGACAGACCAAAATTTGTGTAAATTGGCAGATAAATATTTTGATAAAAAAAATAATTACTGGACTACAGCAGGACAAATATGACGCCATAGGGATTTATAGAGTAATCCGAACACAACTTGACATACAGACAGGCGGTCAGTGACTAAAAGACAGACAGAAGGATAGACAAAGCTAGATTTTTGACAGAGTAAATAAAAGGGGTGATCCAGGTGAACAGCTCAACGAAGAGGTGGAACATACAAGAGTAAATACAGGTAGAAAACTGGACGGACATTACGGAATGTATGCTCTCCTGTCTGTCTGTCCTATTGTTAATCTCAATGACTGCCTGTTAATCTTTGTAGAGATTGTCAGTCAAATATGATAGGCATGGTTATCCTCGATTTACACAGAGTTATGTATATCGATGAAGTGGAGCCAGAGAAACATCTATCACTGATTATAACGTACATATATCCCCCATCGGGCGTGTCTTAGGGTAACTTCCAGTCGAGCATTCGGCTCTCGAGCTTTCTAGCTGGTTCTCATTGTTAGCTGGCAGGTGGCATATTAAATGGTCTATGGTATGCAGCATATTGAGGCAGGGGCAAACCACATGACCTCCCTCAGACCTGCTTCAAGCAGCTCAAAAAAAAAAAAAACAGAAACACGCTCCGCAACGCCCCCTTAAAAAGCAACTGTCGCCTTTAAGTCCGTTTAAGTTTTTAGTTTTACGTACAATTTTTTCCATTTTTTTGTCTAATTGCAAACAAAGTGCGAACCGGTTCGGCGTTCAGAACAAAACTGCAAAAACGCCGAGGCTGGCAAATGTCAAGGCAATAACAACAACAACAACGATAACAGCAATAACAATGCACAAAAACAAACCATAATAAAAACTGTCACAATGCGAACGAGTTGACAAATGTTGCGTTTTTGGAATTCAGAACACAAAAAAATAAACAATATCTGAAATTTTTCAATTTGGAATGAATGAATGATTGATTGATGGATCGTTTGTGTTGATGACTGAACAAATTATCTGTAAGATTGGCGCACAAATCGATTGGAGCAAGTTAAGAATCTCCCTTAATTTACAGGCCCAAGAGATACTCTATAATCATTTTTCAAAGGTTTAAACAGTTTTTTCTATTAGTTTCAAGAGCATACACCTTAATCAATTCTAAATTTTTATGTCTCCTCTCAAAAATTCAAAATTTCTTTCACACAAACTCTTTCAACCATATACCGGTCGGTAGCCGTCCCGACCGGGTACAGGGTATAGCAGCCCGAAAAAGACTTAGACAACAAACTGTATTTGTCCCTTGGGCATATTTCGCTTCGCTAATCTTTGATTTTTAATTAATGATATATTAAATAATTTTCTCTTATTTTCTCTGCCTCTTCCTCTCCTTAGCTCACCGCCAATGAGCCAGTGACATCAACAAAATGACCGAAACAAACAGTAATTCGCACCAGCAGGCTTTGTCCAACAGCAGCGATTTCAATGGCCGGCATTCGGCCTCGCCGGCACGTACCATAGATTCGCATGATTCCACCACGGGCAGCATGGACACAATTGTGGACCGCAGCTTGAACCGTGAGGAGCTGCTGCAGGTGGCCAACACCATTGAGCAGAGCACGAACGCCACAAATGTGGGTGGCAGTTTGACCAATTCACAGATTGCTATGTTGCAACAGGATGCACAAAAGCAGCAACAGCTGCAGCAGGAGCAACAACAGCAACAGCAACACGAGCAAGATGCCCGACAGCATTTGGATGCACAGAGTCATATATATTCGAGTCCAGTGTACGATGAGAAGCCAACGCCGCCGCTGAAACTGACAGCGGCCACATTGTTGGCCAACGTGCTGCCCGTGGCCGATGATGGCAACGATGATGCCACCAAGAAGCCCAAATTGATTAGCCACGAGGAGTTCAAGCAGCAGTTGGAGGAGGCCATGGCCACACGTGGTCCGGCTGCTCTGCAGGCCAAGAGCGTTAGCAACACCATCGATTCGCGCATAAGCAAGAAACAGCGCTGTCCGCCGGAGTTCATCAAGTACAAGGGGAGCGGCGCCAGCAGCAGCGGCGATGGCTCCACACTGTCCGCCAAGGTGCGCCGCAAGAGTCGCGCCAGCAACGAGTGCTGCTCCGCGTTTCCCTTGCAAATCGTCTTGGGCACACTGCAACTGGTTTTGTCCATTTCCCTCGTGGCGCTTGGCTCGCTGCTGATCGTACGCGACGCGGCCTTGTCAATGGCCGGCTGTGGCATTTGGACGGGTCTGATTGCCGCCGTAACGGGCTCACTGGGCGTGGTCAGCATGCGCAAGACCCAAACGGCCTTTCTGGCGCTCAGCTTGGTCTGCATTGCCAGCAGCACGCTGGCGCTGGCCATTTCTGGTGTGGGCCTGTCGCGCGACCTCAATCGGTTGGCCGAACAAAAGGGTGAACAGGTAAGAGCCAAACGGTAAACAATGGCCCTAAATCTTTTCACTTTAACCCGATTCTTGCAGTTTGACCTGATGAATGCGAATAGTGAAGTCTCCGCTGCGTGTGGCTTAATATTTGCTCTATTTCTGCACTTTGTGGTCAGCATTGTGTCGGTTTATCGCTGCGCCCTGCAGATTTGCACAAAGTAAGTTAAATTTCAAATAATTTCAAACTTATATTCAAATTGTAACGTCTAAAATGTGTTGGTAGTTGGTCTTTTGACCGCTGGTGGCGCTTTCAACTGTTGATTAACAGTGGCGCTGTTAGTGACAAGCTGAGCTCGTGCTGACTATCGATAACTTGGCTGCAATTGGTCTATCGCGCTTAGTGTAATCCATGCTAATACACGCCCTATAAGTAAATACAGTTTATTTATAGACTTTCTACATATGTTAGGGAAATGGTGCTATTGCCCAGGGAATTTTGGGGTACTTTTGCTATAATGTTAAGTCTTCGAGTGAGAAATGTCTCTAATAACAAGTTGATTGAAAATGATTTATTGACATGCAAATATATAGTTTTTATAGCCAAATTTGAAAGCAATGCAAAAGTAAGTTAAAAATAATATTGAAAATATAGTTCATATCAAGCACTCTCAAATTTATGCTTTTCCGTGCATGATATGATATATTTAAGAGTGCTTTCGACACGCGAGTCATTCTGGAGAGATCAGTTATATAATATAGTGAAATGTAGTCCCAACGATACTGTCAACATTTGTCAATTTGAATTTAGCGTTTGACAACAGCTGTTACTTGCACCTTAACATGCTTGTAACAGACATTCGCGTTGTTAACATTCAAAAGTGCAGTATGCAAATTTTCGATAAATTTATGTTTCGATGTTTTTGCACATCGCTAACACGCAGCAAAACGGGAAAAAAAAACATAAAGTAAAAATGGAATGAAATAATAAGAAGCGAAACAAAGTGAAAAGCATAATAAAAAGCGAAAGCACAAAAATAAAAAAAGAGGCAAAAGTGAGCACTGCAAAGCTCGCGGCAAACGCTTTGGCAGTTTAATGCGTTCCCTGGGCAGACGCGACAGCAACAGTAACAGCAGCAGCAGCAGAAGCAGAGGAAGCAGCAGAGGCAGAAGCAGCAGCAGCAACAGAAGCTGCAGTTGGAATAACAGCAAAAAGGCAGCAAAACGCCCACGAACGTGTACGTGCAATTGAACGCCAACAGGGCAGCGACAGTCATGCCCTTGGCTGACTCCAACAGGGATCTGAGACAGCACCAGCAGCAGCAGCAGCAACTGGAGGTCGTCAGCAGCGGCGGCGGCAGCAGCAGCAACAACAACTACGCCGAGCAGGGGCAGCTGGATAATGCTCATGCAACAACAACAACAGGAGCAACAACAGCGGCGGTGACCACAACAACAATACCCGGAGCACTCCTAACAACAACAGCAACCACAACAACAACAACAACAATGGGTCTGCAGCTGCGTCAACGTATGCAGATTACCTCCTCCGGCTGCAGCAGCCTGGCGGTAACGCCCATGGAGCATACGCCCACCGACGAGGAGAGCGGTGCTGTCACCACAGTGACGTCATCGCAGCGTCGCCAGCAACAACAACAGCAACAGCTACAAGCCGCCCTCGAGCACCATCACATCACACCCAGCAAACAGCCGGAGCAAATGGAGCTCAGTGATTCGGAGTCCTATGGTGCCGCCAGTTACGATGAATTCGAGCTGCGCGAGGTGGTCAAAGAGGGTCACGACAAGGCGGATCCGTCGCAGTTCGAGCTGCTGCGTGTGCTGGGCGAGGGTAGCTTTGGCAAGGTGTTTTTGGTGCGCAAAATACTGGGCAAAGATGCGGGCACCCTGTACGCCATGAAGGTGCTCAAGAAGGCCACGCTGAAGGTCAAGGATCGTGTGCGCAGCACCAATGAACGCAAAATCCTGGCCGATGTGGGTCATGCGTTCATTGTGCGTCTGCATTACGCCTTCCAGACACCGGGTAAGCTCTATCTCATCCTGGACTTTCTGCGTGGCGGCGATCTGTTCACACGGCTGTCCAAAGAAGTTATGTTCACGGAGGAGGATGTTAAGTTCTATTTGGCCGAACTGGCGTTGGCGCTAAACCATCTGCACTCGCTGGGCATCATCTATCGCGACCTGAAGCCGGAGAATATACTGTTGGACGAACATGGACACATTGCGCTGACCGACTTTGGCTTGTCCAAGCAGCCACTGGACGGCTCCAAGACGTACAGTTTTTGTGGCACCGTCGAGTATATGGCTCCGGAAATTGTCAACCGTAAGGGACACGATTTTGCCGCCGATTGGTGGTCGTTTGGTGTGCTCATGTACGAGATGTTGACGGGGAATCTGCCCTTTCATGGCCAGACGCGACAGGAGACAATGAATCAAATATTACGCTCAAAACTGGGCATGCCAGAGAATCTATCGCCGGAGGCGCAATCACTGCTGCGCGCGTTATTCAAACGGAATCCCTTGAATCGTCTCGGCGCAGGAGCACAGGGTATTTTGGACATAAAGGGTCACTGTTTCTTTGGCACCATTGATTGGGTGCGTCTGGAACGTAAACTGGTGCGTCCACCATTTATACCGGCGGTCAGTCGGGATGATGCTTTCTACTTTGATGTGGAGTACACGTCGAAGTCGCCGCGAGATTCACCCGGCGGTCCCATATCCGCGTCGGCACACGAAATCTTTCGCGGCTTCAGCTTTGTGGCACCCGTACTGCTGGAGAATACCGCCAATACCGTCTGCTCCAACAATGTCAGTCCCATGCATGCAGCGCTGCCCGCCTCCACCGTGGCTCTGGGCGCCAATCCGGGTCCGCGCAGTCTACCCGGCGTGCTGCCCGGCAATTTTCTCGCCGAATACAACCTGCTGCAGGAGCTGGGACGCGGCACCTTCTCAGTGTGTCGTCTGTGTGAACATCGCTCCTCGAAGAAGCATTACGCCGTGAAGATCATCGAGAAGGCAGCCATAGCTGCTGCCTCCACAGCAACAGCCGATTGCTGGGAGGAGGTCGAAATCATGCTGCGCTATGGCAATCATCCGAATATCGTAACGCTCTACTCAGTCTATGAGGATACCAGTTCGGCGTATCTGGTCATGGAACTACTGAAAGGCGGCGAACTGCTGGATCGCATCTTGGCCGTGGGCCAAATGTGCGAAAGCGAGGCCAGCGCTGTGCTCCGTACAATTGCCTCCGCCGTTGCATACCTGCACGAGCACGGCGTTGTCCATCGCGACCTAAAACCCTCGAATATGATCTATGCGAGCATGCGGCAAACGCCCGAAACTTTGAAGCTCTGCGATTTAGGTGAGTGAATAACCCATGCGGGGGTGTGTTACGAGACAAGGAAGCACTACATATGTTGCTGAAATCCCAAAGGCAAAGTAGGGAATGATTTGACAAGGTCCGATGTTATTGCATTTGCAGCATGTAAAATTCAATGGTGTATATCTTCCATGTTTATAGTTCAAAAAGCCTGAAATTTGGTGGAAAGCTAGTTAAGCATTAAATTCATGACTGTCTAGAATATAAAAGATATAGCTTGATAAACTTGAATATATGGACAAATTAGAGTTTCAGTTGTGTGGCAGCTGTATGATATAGTGCTTAGATTCGGCTAGTTCCGACAAAGGCTTAGCGTACATACACGCAAGGGGTCTGGGTCAAGTTTCTAGGTTAAAAAATAGGGAATTAGATATAATATATGCCGACAAACAGATGAAGATGGTCAGATCTGTCTCGATTTTGTATAGAAAGTGCTAAAGGCGGTCTTCAAAGCAAACTTCTAAAAATGTGCTGTTTTTTTTACCAGTAAAAAGTTTGCTTTCATATTTTATTAATCATCCAGTAATTTGCATGCTTGATAAGCCTAAATATTTCCGGCATATTTTATGAGAAGCTCTTACGGCCTTGGCTGCCCCCCGCCGCATTCCGCCGTGCGCTACTCGCAGCTTTCATGTGCTCGAGCTTTTGCTCCGCCTTTGCCTCTTCCTCTCTCTCTCCGGGGGGCTTATGGGCCTATGCTCTCAATGAGCATTTTATGCTTTTCATTTACCTTTGGCTTAGCGTTAAACCTATATACATATGTGCCTCTGTCTCTGACACCCAACCCCTATCATATCATATCATATCGGACACATTAAATACCCAATAAAAAAAACAATTTGTAGGCTTTGCGAAGCAACTGCGCGCCGATAACGGCCTGCTGATGACGCCCTGCTATACGGCGAATTTCGTGGCACCGGAAGTACTAAAGCGTCAGGGTTATGATCTGGCCTGTGACATATGGTCGCTGGGCGTGCTGCTCTACATCATGCTGGCAGGACGTACACCCTTTGCCAGCACACCCAACGATTCGCCGGATGTCATCTTGAAGCGCATTGGATCGGGACACATTGATTTCAGCAGCGGCCGCTGGTCACTGATCAGTGCGCCCGTCAAGGATCTGTTGCGTCAGATGCTGCACATTGTGCCGGAGAATCGACCGACGGTGGCGCAGATATTGGAGCACAGTTGGGTGCGGGAACAGTTCGCCGGACGTGTGCAGCTGACGGAATATGCGGCCACAGGCGGTGGTATTGTGGGTGTGCCGCAGCTGTCGCTGGGACAACAGCAGCTGCAACAGAATCACAATTCGATGGCGTTGCGTGGCGCTGTGGATGCCACGTTTCGGGCCATTGCCATACCGCAGGCGGCGAATGTGGGTCCCGTGGAGCTATCGATGCTGGCCAAACGGCGTGCCAAAGATCGCGCCAATCTGCATTCCTAATTGTGGGCGGGTCTCTGCCCGAGACGTCAGGCCAAACGGCAGCTAATTCAATTAGTTTATAGACTCTATAGTATTCTGATGCATTGCTGTGCATTCCCGCAACGCCTCTGGGCGTGGCATGCCGCAAACAATGATCCGCGTCGCCAGCACCAGCCGCAGCGACACCACCAACAGCAGCATTTACAAGCCAAGCGACAGCGCTGCCGCAGCTCCAAGCTGCGTTTGGTGTAAAAAACCAAAAAAAAAAAAAAAAAAACCCAAAAAAAAAAAAGAAAAATCCGATCTCACCTATGTTTCCCAATTGGGCAGATGCGGGCGAAATTTTTTCTAAGCTTTTCCACT
>JBANCY010000589.1:0-26181 GCA_037040045.1 Phorticella flavipennis | reverse complement strand
TTATTATTATTATTATTATTATTATTATTATTATTATTATTATTATTATTATTATTATTATATGGCCATAACAACCCATTCGGGTCAAAACCTTCCTCTATTTCGGCTTCCTTCACTGAAGAACATTTTTATGTGGGTGGTTTTCAAATCCTTCACCACAACCTAGTTTTTCTAGGAGGGTCATGCCTAAAGGCATGAGCGGGACTCGAACCTCACACCTCTTGTTTTGCGGGACAGTGCGCTATCCACTGGACCACCGAGGCCCCTTTTTTCTTATTTCTGCAAGAAAATTTTGACATTGGGATCAGTGTGCATGGAAAGGATTATCTGCTCCTGGAAATCCAAACATAGCTCAAATAGATTTTTCGAAAAATCTGTGAATAATTTTGTTGCTAGTTGAGCTAATTGAGATTATTATGAATCTGAAAAAATGAGTTTTCTACTTGTCTTTTTTTGTATAGCTAATTTTCAGACATTTATGATAGAAATAATTAAAAACTCTAGATTCTCAATGGTATATGTTATTATCATATTATTATAACCTCAAATTCTATATATAAAAGTACTTAAAATAGATTTTGTATAATTCGATGTATTGAATGAATCTTTATAACTTGTTTCCATTTAAAAAATTTAAAAGGTGGCAAATTTAGAAAAATATGGAATCAAATTAAGAGCTTAAAATCTTATTAATCTTTAAAATTATTAAATTATTATTGTCTTATTTGAATGAATGGTAAAAATTGGAAATTTTGATATGCACTTTTTACATAGTATATCTACTGAACCGATTTTCATGTAGCTAATTTTCCGAAATGTATTCTAGAAATAATACAAAATTCTATATTCTCAATGGCAGATGCTATTACCAATCTGAAAATGTGTAAAAGTCTACCTTTTATATATTTTTTAACGTGTTAAGGAGACTTCAAAAAGTATATACATTTATATTATAAAAACCTCTTTGAGCATATTTATGGAACTCCCAGGGGATTACAGCGTGTCATACGAAAAAAAAAAATCATATTTTCACTAAAACGTCTTTCCCTCTGGAATCTATTTTGAAGTTGACTTTGCGATGCGTGGCAAATGTTGCAATTGAGTTTATCTTGTGATTTCTTATTTATTGTGGAAATCTCGAAATCATCGGCCTGAAGAGGTTTTGCCCGAGTGCCATCGATAAGTGTCCTCCACGCGATGAATATTACATCAGAAGACATCGGAGGATGAAGACAACAAAGGGATTTCGATTTGAAAGCAAAGCATATAAAAAAGGTTCCGAGAAACTGTCGAAGCTGTCGACACTTTTGACGATTTAATTGAATTGAATTGAACATGATTCGGGTTGGGATTGAGGTAATTATGTTAAATATTTCGTTTATTTGACACTTACTGCTCCCTCTTCTTCTGCTTCCCTGTCTGCTTCTTCTGCTTCTTCTTCTAATTAAACAGCTGATGATGATGTTGTTGTTGTTGTTGTTGTTGTTGTTGTTGTTGTTGTTGTGGACTGCAAAGAGAAACAATCAAAAATACAACTTTTAATTGTTAATTAATTGTGGACTTTTGTTGTTTTATTATTTTTCTTCCTTTTGTTCAACTGATTTGCATTTGCCGCCATTGCCCAAAGCCCAAAGAGTTTGCCAGTTTTCAGCGGGCTTATCACACATACGCCCCGTTGCCCCACACGCCCCGTTGCCCGGTTGAACGGCTCAAACGGCTGAATGGCTGAATGGCTGAATGGCTGAATGGCCCGATGTCTGGCTGGCAGCTGATAAGCAGTGGCATTTATTCAAATCGATGCATAAATAACTCAACTATGGCCATGCGACGCCCCAAAGGGTCAGCAGCGCCTAACCATTTCGTATACCCTGTAAATGTAGCACAGTGTGCCTAGGGGCCACTGTGATCCCCAAGCAACTTTGATACACCCCTCCATTTTGACAAGCTACAATTTTAACGCAAGAGTCATGAAATTTGGTATGTGGCTGCCCATAGATCTTATACAGAAAGTGGTCAATTTTGTTCCATCCTAACTTGGTTCCCCCAAATTAAATAAGTGCTTATAATGTCTACAATCCTTATCATAATGATGTGAATTCCAGAATATAGATTTATGACTATGTCATTTATTCATCTAGAAAATTTCAGAGCGTTCGGATCGTAAGCCCCGAAGTTAAAAAACACAGAATTGCCCGAAAACGGGTTAAAATGGCAGAAGGTAAAAATTGCATTCTGTCACCTGACGGGTAAATGTTTATAGCTAGAGGCAGGAAATTTGGCATGTATGTCCACATTGATGAACCGCAAAAAGCAGTTTCTCAGATTTTTGATGTAACGCCCTCTTGCCAGCAAATCAAAAAAATTTGATAACAGGTGTAATTTTTTGACTTAAAGCAAGATTTTCAGCACACGTATTTTGAATGGTATTTTACACTTATATCGAAAGTTTAATTTGGATCGGATGATAAACACAGAAGTTATTCGGAAGTTATTCGGAAAAGAGTGAAAAAAATGCATAAATGGAAAAGGCGGCTGTCTTCAGCTTACGCTGTCTAACGGTCTAAGTGTGTCTGTGTGTGCGTGTGTCTGTTTGACTGCATTAGGCGAAAGTAACGGTATTCCTCGACTGGGATCAGGGTATCCCCACAAGCAGCACTCTATCTTGTTTATAACCCATTGATGCACCAAATTTAAAAACGATCGACTCATATACATTTGTAATGGCTGAAAAACTGGTGCCAATTTTACCTCCGAAAATCGAATGTCTCTAGTCCCCCAATTTTTGAAGCATCTTAAGGCGTTACATACCATTGTAAGGCTCAATATATTTTATCCTGATCCTGAACTTTAAACTTTATTTCTGAATCGTATTTTTTTGAAACTTCTGTTACGGTGTGCATGATTTCTCTAAACCGAAAAAGCAATAGACTTGATATTTACAGGGTTTCTTTATAGATACAATAGCTAATTCGTGAAACAATTTTTTACCAAAATTTATAGTTTTTCGGTCAAAGAAAGAGTTTTTAAAAACCCTAAATATGCGAATCATTTGCCATTTCCAGAAAAAATTGTTCTCAAAACCCTTCGTTCACAACCCAGATAACAAAGTAAGCTAACATAGTAAGCTAAGATTTCAGTTGAGCTGCCTTAAAAAAGCTACAGTTTTCCGTTTTCAGTTTTGAAGTTGCTGAAATTGCATGACAATATCAGTTACAATATACATTATTTCGAAAAGGTTCTAATGAGAACTATAAAAATCATTATGATCGAAAAAAGGTATGTAACATCTTTGTAAAACATGCCCACATTTCCCATAAATTTTATGCTACTACTGTGAATCTTGTTATCTTCATAATCTATCGAAGCCTCAGTTAGCCTATTGAATATTGCACTGTCCAGGTGTGGGTTCGATTCCCACTCATGTCCCTTCTAAAATAACTAGGTTGTGGCGTTGGATTTGAAATCCACCCACGAAAAAAGGTCTTCAGTGAAGGAAGCAAAAATATATACAAATAGTGCTTCAGCCTGTGACCCGATAGGGTCAAATAACAATAATAATAATAATCGATCGAATCACCAAATTTCAAAACGATCGACTCATATACACTTCAAATAATCAATATCAAATTTTTCTTACAGCAGATGGCTGAAAAATTGATGCCAATATTTGAGTTATCTCTCAAAATTTGCCAATAAAGTAGTACTGTGGTGTTGAGGCTCAGCTTTTTACTGACTGACTTCAACTTTTGATCAAATATCTCTGCCAGCTGCTTACAGGGTATTATCTAATCGATCAATTACGAGGCACATTTGGTTTTTTTAGATTTTGCATAATTTTGTCACTTGCAAGCGCCGCCTGAGCAGAGCCAACGCCGACGATGAGTAATGGCCGGCCTGGCGGGGATCGTCCTCGCGTGGCGGCGGGGCGTGGCGTGGTGCGGTGCGGCGTATGGTGTTGGCTCGATTTGCAATTTGTTGGCGAAGAGCGCGCGGTGTGGGCAAACAAATGGCAAAAGCCGCGGCTCACTTACAGCAGCTCCTCCATTCATTAAATTTTAAGTAAGGCCCAAAAGGTTCTTTCGCCGAGCTGCCCCGATGCTAATTGCTGCACGCTTTTGGGTCCCGTGCCGCCCCAGACAGCGGCAGCCATTGGCATTGGCAATGGCATTGGCAATGGCGGCCCTTGGCAAATGAGGGTCAATGTGTAGCGCCATTTTCTTTTTTTTTTTTGCCAAAAACATGCAACCAAAAGGCAAACGGCAAACGGCAGACGAGGCCTTAAATCAGATGTTGGCACAGGCTTTGTGTCCCGAGTTCAATGTTGAACCCAAATCCAAGGCGAGGGCGAGGGCGTGGTCGTGGGCCAGGGGATAGGCGAGGGCAGTGCAATGTACTGACTCGATTTGTTGTTGTTGTTGTTGCCTGTCATGTTTCCTGTCACACTGACAGACAACAACACCAACAACAACAACAACAAACGGTTGCAACTTTATACCAAAATCTTTGCCTGACAGCCTCCTATCGGATCTGAGGAAATTTCCAAATTCTACAAATAAAAGTTCTGTAACTTTTGTAGCACATGCATCAAGACGTTTGCCTCCAACAGGCGTTAGACAAATCCTGATTTTAATCTAATCATAAATGTGTTTCTAAGCCTGACGAAATTTTGAAAATTTTAACTCTTATCCTACATTCCCTAACCTCACTTGACTCAACTGTTACCCCAACTTCTACGAGAAACTTCATGACATTCCAGCAACTTTTTTAACGTCAGAAAAACGGAAAGAGTTGAAACCAGTTGGGCAGATTTGACTTCGCCTTGGAGTTGGGGGAAGTAAGAGAAATTTCATTATAATTTTATATTATTTATAGATATTAGACCTAATAATTTGGTATAACAAAATTAAAGCAAGCGAGAAGGGGCATTATCATCCAACGATTTACCAACGACTTCTAATCGAAAAAAAAAAAATATATGAAGCAGTGCCCTGTCCACCTATCCACCTATCCAGGTCCATCGAGGCCTGGGTATTAATTTAATCATTTTTAGATTGATAATTTGTACTGAAATTAACCTTCTGAGTAAATTTGGAGTCCAACTGCAAACCATCAGCCCAAATTGCACTATTTTTGCTCATTCCACAAAGTTTCCCAAAAAGTTCCTGAAAAGTCCAGTATAGGGTATCTAGTAGCCCATTTTACTATCTTGGGTCCAACTTTAATTAGCAAAATTGGGGCAACCGAAAGTGCTGCAGTGGCACAAAGATGCCGGAGTGGAAGTTGTAGATGGAAGAAAGATGCAAGCACCACACTTCACTAGGAAAACCAATAAATCCCAAACTATTTGTCTTCTACTGTGGTTATCGAAATGAAAGCTTGACTCGATTTTTATATACCGACGATGCTGTCGGCATATTTTTAATTATAAATAAATCATTGATTTCTACGTCTTCGGTTGATACGCAAAGGGCTTATTGATATGAACATCGTGGGTTCGGCTTATACAACCAAAATCAATAGACCTTTCGAGGGTGGGGCAAATGGAGCATGTCTGTCTAATAATACCTTGCCATATATATTTATTTGGACGGAAAGAATCACAAAGTTTTTTACACGTTGCCGAATATTGAAGAAGCATCCATTTTGACCTGCAAAAGTTTTTTGGCCCCCCTGGAACAGTGGAATGGTACAATGTAGTTCCAGTTCCACTGTTTTTTGGTTTTAGTATTTACCGATTGATTGAGTTGGGTTATATTAGTCAGACAGCCCATTGATGCAGTCGAATACACTCAGAAAGTGGCTTATTGGCCCATTAGACAATAGAATAAACTAGTTCGATAAATGGCCTAGCGAGGGTCTAATCCATGGCATGTTTAAATTTTATTCATTATTTTTAGCTATAACTTTTTTTAACTAATAGAGTTGATAGAGTCTTAGCTTGAGGCGTGTCAAAGTTAAAACAAGTAAGAGCGCTCTAGTCGAGTGAGCTCGACTACGGGATACCCTGATCCCAACTGTACAATACAGACAGAATCATAGATATTATAAGCTCCTATTTAATTTAGGGGGAACCATATTAGGATGGAAAAAACTTTTTGATGCCACTTACTCTATAGGGTCAATGGGCACCTACATACCAAATTTCACAACTTTTGGATAACAATTGTGATTGCTATATTTCTTCACATTCCGGGGAAATAGAGGGGTATATAAATGCTCTTTAAATACTATAGTTAAGTTTCCGGGGAATGGAGGAGTGTATCAAAAATTTGAAAAATTCCGTTCTGCAGTTTCTATTCTTTAACTTTTGTACCAAATTTGCTGTCGATACCTCTATAAATCCAAAAGTTGCGACTATATTTCCGAAAAACCAATTTATTGGTTTTTCGCGCGAAGAGGGAATGGTATTATTGAAATCTCAGAACATGATATGTTTATTCTATACACGGACCTTCAAGCCGAGTTTGAAGTCTCTAGCTCCTTCAATCTCGAAAATCAATGCGTTCACTCGGGTGGACAGACATACGACTCAGCTAGTAATCCTGATCAAGAATATATATACTCTATGAGGTCTGCCACGCCTTCTTCTGCCTGTCAATATACATTTGTATAAGCTTAATATACCCTTCATACTAATTCTCATTTGGGACCAATACCAATAAGACTAGTCAGGCTTCACTTCAGTACTGCTTGAACCACCCTCGTATGGGGCTTTAATGCGCCATCAAAGTAATTATTCGCTCAACTGTTGACTATATAAGAAGGCGCTGCATAATAGCAAAACTGTCAGCTAAATAGACAGGGAGACAGACAGATGGACAGTCAGAGAGTCGGAGAGGCGAGCCCTTGGATAGGGAAAGACAGTCAGTTGAAAGGCGTGGCCCGGGTGACAGCATATCGGCTGTCCAGTTAGCTGTCCCATGAGCTTGACCATGGAAGAGGACGGGGATGGCTCCTACCAAATCTGTGTGCCCCGAAGATTAATATGCAGACGCTGCGATTTGATGGGCAGTTGGGCAAACAGACGGACGCCTTACGAGGCTGACAAGTAAACAATTTGAACGAAAGGATATTAGGTGCCTGATATATATATATATATATATATATAGATATATACACACACATCGGGCAGTTCGTATTAGCAACCAAATATTGCCTGGCATTTCAAATGTGTTAATAATACAATTTTATTTATGTGCCTATGTGACGCACACACACAGACACACACACAGGCACACCCATGACCATGCCCACACGCCCCCACACACACACACGCACACACATATACCCATTAAACTGCGGCCAAAACGAGCCGAAAATTTACGATGTGTGTTGCTTTTGGCCCCACTGCAGAAGGGTCTGTCCGACTATTATTTTTGAAAAGGGTTTGACATTTAGAGCATAGTCGTAGCAGCTGGATCGGTGGGTTCCGGAGGGGTCTCCGGGCAGCGTGTTGTAGCAAAATGACAAAACGATGTCTAAACGAGCGTTGAACGAGCAGCAAAGAAATTGACCAACAAAAGAAATCCAAAAAAAAAAAAAAAAATGAAAAAATCAAAATAAAAATAAAACTGAAAATGAAAATGAAAATGGCTTAAGTAGGTTGTACTCCTCGGGCGGGCGATAGGGATAGGTCCAGGTTTGGGTCCCTATGAGGGCTGGTTCGGCCCACGCACATACGTCAGGCGTATTTGCATAGGAATTGAAGAGCGCATGGTAAATTTAGGGACTACAACACCAAAATATGGCTCTTTTTTTGGAGGGGAGGAGGGGGCAGAGCATAATCATGGCACAGTGGTGTGAAAGCGCTTGGCATGTATTAAAATGGAAAGCTAAGAATAATAGTTGTTGCGGCTTTAGTTTTGTTCAATTTGTACCGATTGAATGGATTTCCAATTTACGAGTAGGTTTTTAATGTGTTACGTGTGAATTTTACAAAATGAAGTTACTTTCTTTCCTTCTTTCTTCAGATAGACAGAAACCGATGGGGTGTTTCAAGTGTATTGAGTTTGGACATACTGCGGCAAGGTGCAAACTGAAGGAGGTCTGCTTGAAACTATGTTTCAACTGCAAGAGAGCAGAAGCAAAAAGCTCAGCACACAGTACGAGCAGTAGGTCATGCCCGTACTATGCGAAGGCAGCAAGAAACCTTCAAAAATAAGGTTCCTACAGCTGAACCTAAACCACTGCAAAGCAGCTCAAGACCTGCTAGATCAGACGATACGAGACCTACATATCGATCTCGCTATCCTTTGTGAGCCATACCGTGCACGATACCGGAGCTGCAATTTGGAGCTGTGGACGCTCCCCCTTGACTCTAACGGATCAGCATTCCGCTGATCGGGGATATGTCAGATCGCACTGGAATGGCGTTCACATATATTGCTGTTACGTTGCCCCCAGTATACCCCTCGGTGAGTTCGAAACGATCGTAGAGGGCATAGCCAGCGATGCCCGCGGTCGCAGTCCCGTCCTAATTGCCGGAGATCTCAATGCCTGGGCAATTGAATGGGGCAGCAATAGAACATCCCCAGAGGGAGAGTGCTGCTCGAAGTTTTTGCAGTGCTGAATGTGGTACTCCTCAACACCGGACATGGGCAAACCTTCAGCAAGGCGGGCAGAGAGTCGATTATTGATATCGCCTTTGCCAGCCCCAACCTGGCAAGGAAAGCCAAGTGGCTCGTTATCCCAAACGAATCCTTGAGTGATCACAGATCCATCCTGATAACCATGGGCCAACATCATCTGGCCCAAAGAAGGTCAGGCCACAGGACATGGTCACTCAATACCCTGGACGAGATAAAGAGATAGATAGACAGACAGACAGACAGACATATAGTCATAGACATCGGTAGACGGACAGATATATAGGAATAGACACCGGTAGACAGACAGATTGGTTGATAAAATTGAAGACAGATAGACCAGATATATAAATCGAGAGATAGCTCGGAAAACTAGTCTCGAGAGCTCGAAAACCGCAAGGCTGAACTCAAAAATTAGCTTCAAGTCCACAAAAAACAATTCGAAGCTTGTAAAATTTTCAAAGAAATTAATTTTTTTCAGGTGGGAAAACTAAGAAAATCTGTTTTTCCGGTCAATCCAATAAACACTGTGGAAAGAATAATTGAAAAACAATAAAAATAAATCTTAAGTGTACGTCAAAACAATTGTTTAGATTTTCTCGTCTGACAGCTTGTCACAAATGTCAGACAGAATTAGACGATCTTATGATGAATTTGGTTCTTAAAATAGCATAAAAGAGAAAGAGAACAGACGTGCAAGGCCTTTTTGAAATTTCTTATGGCCCCGACATATTGATAAATTGGCCCTTTTATGTATTTTGTTTATTCATATATGATTTCCAAGCCAAAAGATTCGAATGGACAATTTGAAAATGCTTTGATAATTCCAGAGAATACAATACTTTTGTTGAGGTTATGGGACACTGTGCGGTGTGGGGATAGTAGAGGATGCAGGGCATGTTTTACATTCATTACACACATATATATATATATATATATATATATATATATATATACACACAGACTGAGGAAAAGAAAAGGTAAAGGTAAACGGCTTCTCGGGTCTTTTGTTAAACGTCTCAATTGGGAGGCAGAGGCGGTCGCACGGGGCGTATGCTTAATGTTTTGTGTGCCCAAAGGAATAAAAGGAATAAAGAAATCCTAACAAAAACAAGAATATAAAAACTATTTCAAATATTGCAGTGTCAACGAATGCAACAACAACTTGACTGGCGACTGATAGACTAGCAGCTACCCTGTGAGAAAGCGGAACAAGCGGTTCTTGTACCCCCAAAAGTTCGCTCGGCACTTCCTTCGGTTTTTGGCTATAAATATAGAAAATGGCAAAATGACAAAGATGTCATGTTGTTTGTTTTGTAGGTGTCGTCCGGAAGGCGGCCTATCTGTATCCTTCAATGTCCGTGAAATGTATCCGTCCTGATAATTTATTTGCTGTGTTCGCCATAGCAATCAACATTTTCTTCTTATACTCTTTTCTAAGAATATGGCATCTTCACTTTGTCCGAAAGCATGTAAAACATTGAAGGAAATTTCGTACACCTCCGAAAGTTACATTGGGAATGGTCAGGGGAACAGAAGAAATATATGGATGCCATCTAGACTCTCAGTTTTTGAGCTATTTTTATGAAACTTGGCGCAAAGCCTTCTTTTCATATGTGTCTGTACATTTGTCAGAACTGGTCGGATCAGACCACTATATCATACATAAATCGGTTTCGCTCTGCTCATATTTCCCATAATTTCCAAAGTATTGAACTGAAAGTTCAAACACTCCCAGAAATCGTTATTATTTACTTCTACACCAAGCATAGGACTGCTATATCATATAGCTGCCATATAACCGAAAGTCCGTTTTGTCCATTTTTCTCATGTTTTCAAACTTATTTGACTGAAGGTTCACATACTGCCAAGTTTCGTTATTATTTACAGTTCCGTCAAATTTAATTAGGATCATATTCCTATATCATATAGCTCATACCTTAAATAGGTTTTGCCCATATTTCCCATGATTTCCAACGTATTGTGCTGAAAGTTCACGTACTTCCAAGATCCAAGATATTTTCCACCGTTCCACCAAATTTGATAGGGACGGGCTACTATATCATATAGCCACCAGATAACTGAAAGTCGGCTTTGCCCATGTTTGTCATGTTTTCCATGTTGGACTGCACTATTCCCTACCGCCATCTTCGATAAGAGTATGAAATCTTCGGCGTGCCGGAGATAATTCTTCCTTATTCGTGTTTTTTTCTCCTTTGAGTGGAGTGGGGAGTGTGGGAAAGGCTTTTGGTCACGCAATCATCAATATGCCATAGGTGGAACTCTAGACAAATGTGGGCGTGCTGGCGGGCGTGGCTCGTGTGACAGGCAAAATTACACGACATTTTTGAATTGAGCAATTTGTATCTGGGCCGTGCTCAGACTAGGCCCATGTCGGTTACTTCTCAATAATGCCAATAATAACAATGGCGGCGCGTTTGTTTGTTTGCTCCTTGACAAATGAGATGCCAAACGGGGGGCAGTTGGCGCCAACACTCCTCCAGCCCCGCCGCCCGGTGCCACTCAGTCGCTAACCTCTAAACTCCAAGGCCTATGCCATTAGTCCGAACCCGTCCGTACCGTACCGTACTGAACTGAACTGAACTGAACTGAACTGAAGGTGTTAACTGTCATGGTCGTATCGGTATCCAGCGTCATCGCAGCGGTGGCTTGGGCGCCGCCTGCCTTTGATTAAGTTGTTGGGCGTGCCCCAGTTAGCATCTGTTTTTGGCCACTGGGCGGGGTCTTATACATCCGCCATATCCACTCGTACACATATTGCCTTGGGCGCCCGGCCACAATGAGCATTCGACTTTGACCCATCCGAGCGGGGGCGTGGCAGGTGGGGGCAGCGAAGGCATTGCAATTTATATCTCGAATTAATGTGCCTAAGTAGGCCACAAGATGAATGCTCCAGATACAAGCGAAACGACTTTCTTTTGGTCAATTTCGAATCAGTTCGCTGCAGATACCCGGCCAAGAGCCAAGATAGATTAAACATGCAGCCATTTCTCATGAATTTTGATCGAACAATAGACCTGCTTTTGTGGCAAATTGCTGCAGATTTACGTGTAATTATCCTGCCAGAGAAGTAACTCTTTACTTGAACCGAACACTATTTATTTGATTGCAATCTTGATTGTCAGACATTTTCCGAACAGGCACAAAAACACTGGCAAGTCAGTGTCAGAGAAAGGCGAACGATTTCATCCTGTGACTGTCCCTGCCTCTGCCCCCACAACACAAGTGCAATTGATGGCCAGAATCAGTATATAAAAGCCGAGTTACATCCTTTATCGCTCACTATGCAGAGTTCATAATTATTCCTTGTGTCCTACGAGGTATGTTCATAAAGTAAGGTGGCTTTTTTCGTGGGCTACGTTTTTTCGATTATCGATATTTTCAGTTTGTTAGGTTGGTTGAGTCTTCCCGAACATCTGTACTAAGTTTCAAGTGTATACCTTTCTTTGTTTGGTTTTGAGAAGCTTAAAGTATACTAGTATTTTGGGTGCTTGACGATTTTTAAACCCTGATCCCATTCGAAAAATGAGAAGAAGGGTGTAATAGTTTTGTTGGAATGTATGTAACAGGCAGAAGGAGGCACAAAGTGTATATATTCTTGATCAGCATCAATAGCCGAGTCGATTTAGCCATGTCCGTCTGTCCGTCTGTCTGTCCGTTCGCGCCGATCTCGAAAACTACAAAAGCTACAGACTTCAAACTTGGCATGAATATCCGTACATAGCATACGCAATACGAGTTTGTTTCAAATTTTGGATGCCACGCCCCTTCGCCCGATAATCTATAAAAATATTTTCGATAAAATGGCTATAACTTTGGCATTTACAGAGCTATCAACACCAAATTCAGTAAATAGAGTCATAATAAGAAACTGCAGAATGGGTTATTACCAATTACCAATTTCGATACACCCCTCCATTTTTCCCGGAAAGTGACGACATTCATATAACAACCGCAATTTTTATGCTAGAGTCATTAAATTTGGTATGTGAGTGTCCAAAGTTACTATAGAGACAGTGGCATCCAAATTTTTTTCTCAAATTTTGGATGTCACGCCCCACTCTTGCGCAAACCAAAAAAATTTGATAACATCTGTAATTTTTTGATTTAAAACCAGATTTTCATCACACGTATTTTGGATTGTATTTTAAACTTATTTTGAAAGTTTTAAGGTTATCGAATAATAAACACAGAAGTTAATCGCAAAATCTTGCCAGATAGCCGGGAAGATGGTAAAGATGTGCCTCGCTCTGGGTGCCAAGTTCGATCAAATGTCTAAGTTTTGCTCACTGTTTTCTCCAATTACCATGGTAGTGCATCAGGAGTTCTTACTATAGGATCGTATGATCAATAAACGGTATTATCTGGAAGTTACGCTTCGTTTGTAAGAAGCTTAGCTTACTGTTTGAGCACACCTCGTATAATAATTATGCTCAACCTGCTGTAAGTGTACAGCGATTGTATATATGTATTGTGGTTTACAAATTAAGTCAAAATATTGATATTATTAATATATAATGTATCATGATTTCTCTGCCCTTTGTTATATCCCTCCCTCCCGTCCTATATATCGTACGCTTATCGGTCGAAAAACAGACTCCAGCCCGGCCCGGCCAGCCACATGCACAGAACTGTCAAAAATTATTGTAATCAATTATATTATTGTAGCTTAATGTAAGTGATTCTAGTGCCAGAACGATTGGAGCAGCCGGTGGAAATTGATTTATGGGCCTCATTGGCGGCTATGTGTTTTACCCTTGCCCCGTGCCGTGAGTCGGGTGTCTCGGTTTTTATGCCTCGTGCCACGTGCTCCACAGCAGCTGCCAAAGCAGCCGCAAAATAAACCATTCATAATTAAATTTTCATACCCTTAGTGGACCGAGGAGCGGGTGGGGGGTGTTGGGGGCACTGCCAGTTTGTCAACATAAATTTTAGTGTTGGAATTATTTTGGTTTTCCAGGAGCAACATTAATTTAAGAGCTGTGTGTTAACACGGCCAATCATCTATCATATTCCTCTTTAAAGGTGAACTTAAATACTCCCGAACCCAAAAAAGGTAAGCAGACTGCGAGTTCTTCTCAAAGCACAGGGATTATTAGGATTATTAGTTTCATTATCAATATTTTCCCAGCTCTTAAACACATGGATACTTCGCATTACCATCTATGCCACTTGATATCAACGAATGATGCATATAATCCCCTTGAAATGTAGTGTATCATTAGCTAATGAGGAAACTCAAGGGTACATATATATTAAGGACAAGAGATTGCTAAACATGGAAATTATTTACAGAACCGACTTTCAGTTCTATGGCAGCTATATTATATCTGACAAGCGACTAAGAAATAAGTGGTTCAAGGGGCTTGACATTCAGGGTTTTCTTAAATCTCTTAATCGAAATTGGCCTCTAGGTCCTGATAAACACAAAAGATATTCCACCATCGCATTTTTATCGAATAGCTTCGGTATTTTTGATCCGATTGCTTTGAAATTTTTAGGACTATTTCATAACATAGTCATTAGTATATATTCCCAAAACAAATCATTATGAGAAGGTTTGTAGAAATTGCAAGCACTTTTTTAATTAAGGGACGATGAAATTGGGAAGGGAAAAAAATTTGATACCACATATTGAATATTGACTCCGCCAAACAAGAGGTGCGAAGTTCGAGTCCCGCACGACAGAGACATGCCTAAAGGCATGAGCCTATAGGCATGACCCTCCTAGAAAAACTAGGTTGTGGCGTAGGATTTGAAATCCACCCACATAAAAATGTTCTTCAGTGGAGGAATCAGAAATAGAGGAAAATAGGGCTTCAGGTTTTCAGGTTCAGCCTGAAGCACTATTTGCCTTTTTTTCTGCTTCCTTCACTGAAGATCTATAGTCTATATATATTTGCCCAAGCTTATTATACTCTTTAAGGATCAGGTTATAGAAGGTCATCCTATCAAAAAGGACTATGAAAAATTTGTATAAGATTGACTCTCAAATTTCTGAGAAATCATGAACACTTACTTTGGAAAAAACACGATATACCTGCCACTGGCCCGATCGGTGTAGCCTAACGGACAAAGAGCTCTCCCAAAAAATAAAATAAAATATTTAAAAAATCTCTTCTTTGACCTTTCAAAAACCATGTCTTCCTTTTAGGGACTCTCTGAATGATTGATCCATAATAGAGGTTTGTTGGGAGAGGCTTGGGCTTTATAAGGATTTTGTCATTCGCATATGCGGTCAAACTGCTTATGGCCCGAAAAATTATCCATCTTTTGTCTTATCAAAATTTCAGTGAAAGCTAAAAATTAGCATATAAAGGTTCTCAACCAGTTTCCTCTTACTTTGATATATCCAACTTATATGGCATTGCGCTCTATGATTGTCAAACAGTCGTTGAGTCAATCAATCAATTCAATCGGTATGAAGAATTATGGATGTCTATACGAAAATAGATAAAAGCCATGTATAACGCTCAAAGTTGTTAAACCTATGGCAAAAGTCATTACAATAAAAGTGAACTTAACGTTTGATTTTTGCATATAACCGATATATTTGCATACAAGCGATTCATCAAGTGTGCGCGCATATTTACTGCATCAGCAAATTGACAGCTGGTCCAATTCCCCCCGCAATACCCAAAACATACCCATTTCAAGAAACATTCCCCATTTAACGAAGCAATTTGCATATGTGAGAGGGGAGTTTATACAGTTTATGGTCTGTACTCTTAGAGGAGGAGAAGCAGAAGACGGAGAATAGGCGAAACAGAAGCAGAGATACAAATTTTGATTTTATTTTCTCGCATGTTCCTGACGCACATTTTAATGGCGGGGCCTATTGCCAGTGTTGTTGTTGCTGTTGTCGTCGTTGTTGTTGTCGTTGTTGTTGTTATTGTTGATTGTCGTTTGTCAACGTGTCGCGTCATCAGTTTTACGCACCACTTGCTTTCTTTCGGCCCACTGTGCATGTGTGTGGGCGTCCGCCCCGAGGGTGGATCCAGGAGAACGAACCCCTAGGGGCTTTCACTTGGAGATTTGCCCTTAATGTTTAGGTCAATTGAACTCCGCCAAGGTGGCAGCTTATCAAGTTAAATCATAAGTTATGGCAAAAAGCCAGCGCATTGAGCTCAAGTTATGATAATAAATCGCCCAGTTAAGCCTATTTTATGGACTCGGTGAAGTCAAATTTCATGAAAACGCGTGCATAACTTTACCTAGACTTTGAGCCAAAAAAGTATATGTGAGCTGGCCAAATGGGAAGAATGAAACAAAAACTCTAAAGATTTTGCACTGTTTTCGAAATCACCGCATATATATTGTATAGGTATTCAGGTTCGAAACCCCGCCGACGCTATTTAAACTTTTTTTTAATTTATACACTTTTATATAAAATTTTTATAGAATTCAAAAATAACATGTATTTATTTTCTAAAATTTGTCTATATCAAGTACTACACGGGATCGGCACGTCTAAGATTTTATACACTTTTCGATGGGTTCGCAAAACTTGGTTTGCATGGCAATTATGTGGTCTTAAAAATATGAAATTTGGTACAGCGAAGGATAATAGAAAAACCTAAAATTGTGCAAAGTTTGATTGTAAATTGAATATGTGTAAAACCGACTTTTAGTTTTAGAATATTTTGGTTCCAATTGTGTGTAAAAATATTTTCCAAAAATAATGAAAAACATGTGATATAAGGGCTAAGCCAATATTGTGAAGATTTTGTATATTTTTGTGGCTCGAATATATTGAAATTTTCTGGAGCAACATATAATAAGAATAGTAATAAGTGTATAAAATTTCATTTCGATAACTTGAAAAATATAAACAAAACCATGATATGGTAGTCCAAGTGTTTTGAAATTTTTGGAGAGATAGAAAAAAGAAAAACTTATGAATATTAATTGAGAAAATTAGAAATATGTAGAGATCCGACTTTTAGCTATATGTACAAATGTTATGAAATTTGTTGGAGAGATAGAAAAAAAGAAAACCTGAGAGTATGTAAAATTTCATTGAAATAGGCAGAAACCCGACTCTTAGCTCTAAGGCAGTTTTGATCATATGGCAATACCATAGCGGTACGAATGTTTTGAAATTTGGAGGACTGATAGAAAAAAGGAAAACTTGAGAGTATGTAAGAGCTGATGGCCATTCAGACGTTTTCAATAGGATATACTTTAGTTTGCAATAGAGTATAAAAATTTACCAAAATTTGTAAAAGTTTCGGGGAACACATTAAACCACCCTCGTGGTGTGTCTTATCTTTTGTGCCGCCAACAAAAAAAAAGAAGTAAAAAAATTTACATATTTTGATGTGTTGCGTTTTAACTAGAATTTGTTCAATTGTCAGAAACACTCGGGCCCCGGACATAAAATCTGTGTGTAGCAACACGTCGGAGGGAAAGTGCAAAATAGTCCGTTTCCGACACGATTGCCAGATGTTATAGCCGAGTGCAACTTGTGGCAAGAAGCAGCAGCGGGGCGAGTGTTAATCAAGGACTCGCAAGTCGAACGATGCAATTGATTTTCAGCGTGCGGCTGCCATTGTGGCAAGCTGTCTATGCTGGTGGGTTGTGCGAGGGGCATGCCCCTAAACCCACCCTATAGGGTTTGCTCTTAAGTTAAATATCGTAGCATACCTTTGTGGGCAAGTGGTGCGGGGCGCTGCATGTTTTATGCACTTGTCTTTATCTTGGCTGCCAATCAACTTGGATTGCTTTTTGTTGCCACTTAAGTGTGGTGCATAGCTTGCAACACACACAGATACACACACACACACACACACACACACAGATACACTCTATGTATGTCTATGTGTTGGTTGTGGCCACACGCTCATTTAACAAGAGCAACAATTTTTCAGCTGGTTGAGTTGCAGGAACTCTGCTTGGATTTCTGGGGTTAGCCCCAAGTGCTTGCCTCTCGATTGTGGCACGAACTGTGCGAGGGTTGCCTAGTCCCTAGTCCCTAGTCCCTAGTCCACTTGTATTAGCGTAATGCTCCGAAAATGCTGCAAGTTCGGGCAAATCAGGCTCTGGGAGTTCATTAATTTTGATGGCGCAACTTGAATTCGAGTTGAGTCAACTTAAGCTCGTAATGCAAATCTCAGGTCGTCGTTTTTCGGGATGCTGAGGGGGGTGCGAGCCCCTAAGCAGAACCCACTGCAGCATAATAAAAAATTATATATTTTTTAAAAAGAATTTTCATATTTATGGTTATTATTCGGGGTCCGGGATCGGGGTCCGGGGTCTGGCGTGAATAAAAGCTGTCGGCGCGTGTTGCCACTTCAACATTTATTTGTTTGCTCGTTCTTTTCTTCTGTTCTTGTTGTTGTTGTTATATATATACACAAGTCGGCACAGATATATAGAGTATATAGGGTATATAGTATATAGTATGTATAACGCGAGTGGCGATTGGTAATGGGAATCACACAAAAGAAATGCAAAGTATGCCGAGTAAACAAAATGAACATGAAAATACCCGCAAAGCGCAATTAATTACAAAATATGCGAGTACCTGCAGAGCACGGCAAACACCGCGTATGCGTAATGTATGCGCCGCTCCGGACCCGGTGGCTCAGACCATCAGACCAGACCGAACCAGGCCAAACCAGACCAGACCAGTCCAAAGCACTCGCTAGCTGCAGGCGGTCCCAGCTACAAGAGCCCAAAGCCCGTAGCCCGTAACCCGTAGACCATAGACTGTAACCCGTAGCCCGCAGTCCGGAGCCCGTAGCCCGTAGCCCGTAGCCCGCAGTCCGGAGCCAATTCCAAGCGATGCTAATAAAATGCAAACTGCGATTCGGAATGGCAATAAAAATCTGCATAGCGAATCAACTGGGCGAAGTTAAAATAATATAAAAGAAAAATATAGAATAAAGAAATGCAAAACCGAAAGAAAGGAACTTATTAAATAAGTCTAGTTTATATTGAGTAAAAAAATGCAAATATTAATAATCCCTTATTATACCGATATTATAAGTAGGCGGTCTGGCAGACTCCACAGCCTCCGCCTCTGTGCCCAAGTGCATTAACTCAAAGAACTTTAAGAACTTTTTATTAATGGCTTTCATTTTGCCAAACCCTTTATTTCATCCACAATTCTCTTGTTTTTTTCCCCTCTCTACTTAGCATAAAGTTTATACATAGTATATTTAGTTTTCGGATTTGAAGGAGAGGATGGCATTGGCACAACTAATGTTTCATACTCTTTTAGAAGCATACATTTTTTAACATTTTATATAAGAATTGAACTCTTCTCGATTATCAAACGATATATAGTTCATTGACGTGATCATATAATTTTCAAATTGAATGGATCGATAGTTCATATAGCAACATAAGTATCTAAAATTTCAAAATTTAAAAAAACGAGAGATAATAACCGGACTTAGCAGTGAGTAAAATTGAAATGTATTGGCTTTGAAAGCTTTGAAGATTTGAGCCAACACGACTTTAAGTTCTATGACTTTAAGTATGATAGGCTTTATTACGATTGCTCAAATGGCGAGAGACTACTTGGGATATGGCGGGACATACAGATGTACAGAGGGATGGACAACTATATTGACAGACGGACAGGGCCCTATCGTTTCCATTTCCTCCTGTTACCATTCTGAAGGTAACAAAGCAACATGTTTTAGTCGCTGTCTCTAATGCCTCAAGTATCGTACAGTTTTAAGATATGTTATAAGTATGTTATATTTTAACATTATAATAAATAATTTCGTAAGCATCCAAAGGAACTAATTTCAGCCATCATATAAAACAATAGAAAAATAAAACTATCGCGGATGGTTCCAAACCAATAGATTTTTTTTGTATGGCCATTACAACCCTTTCGGGTCAAAACGTGAAGCACTATTTTCCATTATTTCTGCTTCGGTCATTGAATAACTTTATTTACGTGGGTGGATCTCAAAAATCCTACGCCACCACCTAGTTTTTCTAGGAGAGTTATACCTAAAGGCATGAGCGGGACTCGAACCTCGCACCTCTTGTTTGACGGGACAGTGCGCTATCCACTGGACCACCGAGGCCCCTTCAAACCCCTAGATACTGGCTTACAAAAGCTAATAGCTAAAGCTTAAGCTATTAAAAATCGATATCAACATCGATAAAACCAATTATTTTACATGGATTCCAGGGTCCGCAATATTTGACGAACCTGCAAATAGGAAAGAATATAAAAGGACTTTTAGTTGTTATAATAAGTATAATATATTACTATTATTATTATTAATATTATTATTATTATTATTATTATTATTATTATTATTAGTATTATTATTATTATTATTATTATTATTATTATTATTATTATTATTTTAATATATCGAACAAAGAGAGATATAATAATGTACTGCAAAGCGACGGGTCGTCAGACCCCATTAAAAAATAGTATAGAATCAGCATCAGCAGTCAAACGATGTATCCGCTGTACATATGTGTATTTGTCCCGAAAATGGGTCTATTTGGGGCAAATGTGAAAAGCAAATTTGACATGATTCAACCGATCCAATTAACCGAATCGCAACGAGTTAGGTTCTAAAATTGAGAGACTGCTTCTTCGTTGCCAATGTTTAGCTCAGTTTTAAAGATGCTGTCAAATCGGGGGATAATATAGCTTATATAGCGGACTTTTCTATTCCTGGTCTGGCTGTAAAATATTGACTGAAAATTTGAAGACGCCTCAATTGAGACACAATTCAGGTGTTTCGCTTCGTTCTTTTTTACCATAATCAAGAGAAAGATATATATCATTTGACGCCTAAAACAAAGATCGAAGGGAAACCCCGTTCAAGCTGCTGGCAAGGGCTTAAGTTAATTGGAAAGAGTGCGAGAAAATTTATTTTTTGATTTTCCTAAAAGCCAAAGACAATCAACGAGGAATATTATGCAAAATCATTGCCATAATTAAGGAAAAAAGACAAGAAAAACTCCGCCTTTACGGAGAGATAAAAAATTTGTTTTATCAGAAGAACTCAATCCATACTTCCCGGGACTCAAATCAAGGTATGTATGTAGGATGTGTCGTAGGAAGGAAAACTTGCATCTCTTCATCCCTTGCTGTGCTGTTCCGAATGTGTCGGGTTGAAGCAGCTGCTGGGATCCAATGGAGTCATCCGCTGATGATGACGATGACGATGATGACGAAAGCCATCGAGATGTCTGCGAGGACACCTGACAGAGCCACAGAGCGGGGCATCGTTGGTTCGGTATTGGATTGTAAATAAAATTGAATGAATTGCATTACCAAATGGCCAATTGGCCAATGTTTGGTTCGTCCTGGCAAAATGACCTTCTTTTTCATCGGCCACAATAACATTTGGCAGCAAAGTTAAAGTTAATATATTTATCAATCCCCGTCTGGCAGCTGAAATGGCAAAAAATTGCCAAATATACCGAAATCCATTTTGAGACACATAATGGGCCGGGCCACCCAGTGACTGGCCGTGTCTGCTATGGATACCTGACCTGATGATATAGCTCAGTTTGCTTACCAAGAAAAAGAACAAGATAGAGTGCTGCAGTCGAGGGTGCTCGACTGGCGGTTACTCTGGTACCTATCGAGGAATACCTTTACAGTCGAGGAATACTATTATACTGTCACACATATACACCTATACTCTTAGAAGGAGTGCGCTGAAATCGGCGCTGCGTCAGCCGCCCTTCCCATAGATGTCATTTTACACTCTTTTGTGAATTCCAAAAACTTTTTTGAAATCAAAAAATTTCACCGTTTATCACATATTTTTATTTTTGGTGGGAGGTGCATAAGAAATTTGAGAACAAGCATTTTGCGTATCATCTATGAGCACCTATGGGTATGCCAAATTTCTTACCTTTGTCCCATTTTTGGCAAGTTTAACGCCTTATTACTCCGTTTTTTATGATCCGATCGTTCTAAAATTTTCGAGAATGGCTTATGATATAGTCATAAATACATATTGTAAAAATCAAATCATTAAAAGAAATATTGGAGAAATTATAAGCTCCTTTTAAATTTATGGAGAATGATATTAGGATGGAAAAACTTTTTTGATTCCATTTCCTGTATTGGGTCTACGGGCGCACATATACCAAATTTTATGACTGTCATAAAATGGGGTCTATAAAACATATTTCGTTACTTTCCGAGAAAATGATGAGGTGCCTCAAAATTTTGGGAAATTTCACTTTATATTTTTTGCTTTCCATAACCCTATTTAATTTTGAGCCGAAGTGATGGTCATTTTATCAATTATGGAGGAAGGGGACGTGGTGTCATCGAAATCTCAGAACTTGATATGTGACCTTAATGTCGATCTTGAAGTCTCTTTTAGTCTCAATATTCAATGTGTTCATATGGACAAACAGACAACGCTATTGATCCTGATCAGAAATATATATACATTTGTGGGCCTGCCACGCCGCTCTCTGCCTGTTACATACACTTGCATAAGCTTATTATACCCTTCATACCATTTTTTAAAGGGGATCAGGGTATAAAAAGTAAAAATGAGCAAAAATCTATTGCCTATTTGAAGGGTGACTGGCGACTGTCGACTGGGAAGTGGGGAGTGGCAGCTGCAGGTTGCACAAAGGGCGCATGTTGCATATATGTCAGTTGGGTGCTGCAGCATGTTGTAGTTGTTGTAGTTGTTGTTGGTGTTTTAGTTTAACCTGTGACAGCGACACGCAACAAATGTCGCCCAATTGCAATAAGAGCAACAACAATAAACAAGCGAAACGAGCAGCTGCCAACGAGGATAATGGGCAGAGGGGCGGACGGGTGGACGGGGGGGGGGGGGGGGGGGGGGGGAGAATCACCGCCAAACCCACAAAAAAACAAAAAAAAAAAAAAAAAAAACCCCCCCCCCAAAAAGAAAAGAAAGCAACACCCCCACCCCCCCCCCCCCCCCCCCCCCCCCCCCCCCCCCCCCCCCCCCTAAATCGACACCAGCAGAGCACAAAAAGGACAAAAAGGAAGAAAAACATCCAAAACAAGGACGAGGGGAAAGCACTGAAATCACTGCCATAACAATAGCTGTAAGCGTGTGTGTGTGTGTGTGTGTGTGTGTGTCGTATATATTACGTATACGCGGTGTGTGTCCGTACTACACGCAGATATTCGTCTCCTTTGAATGCGGTTCATATGGAAATTGGGGCCAAGAGCTGATTTTAATAAGCCACGCACATAACATTTTACAATGCCCAATACAAAAGTCTGCTGCATGCAAGCCATATAGACTATATAGACCATATATAGACCATATATAGACCATATAGACCATGTCGACTGGGGGGGGGGGGGCATCGCACACAGTTCACTCAAAGATGAAATATCGCAAATTCAATCTCGCACACTTGCCTTAACGTCCTATTGAGGCATGAATATAATAACACCTAACCAAACTTTATAATTGCATAAAACCATCTATTAATGTGCTATCAAACAAATTTCAGCCGTTTTGACGTAATAGTTACTGTTTAACAAACGATTAAATAGATGTTAATTAACATATTATTAATGCTTTCTATCGACTCTTTCCCATCACTTAAAATTCTTAAATTTTGAACCCAGGATATGATGAATACTCCTGGCGCTCGCTATAGCTCCACACGATCGAGAAATCAAAGCTACATTAGATTTATTACAACAGTCGACTATCAAAAACATTGGGACCAACCGATAATAGAATTTCGAAAAAACTGACTCTTCTGATCAAGAAGAACATGGTTAGTTATAATAATCCACCATCAACCTCACCATCTAATACCTTAGCCATAGTCGAAATCCATGGATTATGTTTTGAACTGCTTCATCGCACTCCCGACTCTACGGAACTAGTGACATTGTTTTTGAATCCCTAAGCCTTAAGGTGAGGAATTATTCGGGACATTTTCGTGATATTGCAATAAAGGTAGAAGGAGGCAATATGGCAGACTCAATCAACATCAACAGGCGAGTCTATAATTATTATTATATAGCCATAACAACCCTACCGGGTCAAAACCTGGAGCACTTTTTTTTCCTTTATTTCGGCTACCTTCACTGAATTACTTTTTTACGTGGGTGGATTTCAAATCCTACGCCACAACCTGTTTTTTCTAGGACTTTAACTACAAGAGCAAGAGACTTAAAACCTACGATGGTGATCCAACTTTACGCATACGCAGATCCAGTTTCCTTCAAATTTTGGATGCCGCACCACATTCGCTCCATTAAAAAGTTTTTCGATAAAATGATCAAAACTTTCGCATTTGTAGAGCTATCGGCTATGGGATTATCAAAATAAACTGAATAGATAAACTTCTGATTTACATCTTTATACTCCGCTCCAACTTCCAGGAATGTATGTATAACAACTACGTATAACAGCCACATGTGAGATTATATGAGATATATAAATATCGGATATCAAGAATATAATATCTCATCATTTTTATACTCCCTTATCCCTCCTTATCGTAGTTTGATCTCCCAAAAATTAAAAAGTAGTTTAATGCAGTTCTTAATATAAATATTTGATTTTTGGATCTTACATTTACGACTATATCGTAAAGCTATTCTTAAAATTTCAGAACGACTCAATATATGTCAGTTATATAATAATTGAAACACTATCGACTGCAATGTAATGTCTTTAATGTATTTATTTCGGGGGCAGTACCCCAAACCTGTATAGCATAGCTCTAGGTGCGTGTGAGTATAGCATTGATGAGCAGGATATCGCTTGGTTGTAGATCTTAACAACCAATCCAGTTTTTTCAGCATGTATAAATATAAGAGCTAGAGACTTCAAACTGCTTATATTTTCTACAATCCTTGTCATAATGCTCCGAATTCTAGAATATATATTCATAACAATGACATCAAATAATCGTAAAAATTTTAGAATGATTCCATAATAAACACCGAAGTTAAAAGACTAAGAATTTGCCGAAAACGGGCTAAAATGGTCGAAGGTGAAAAATGCATTTTCTTTGGGTTGTTATTCGCAAAAGAATGAAAAAATGCACATACAGAGATTGCGTTTCACGCAACGCCGACTTCAGACTCTCGACTGTAGCACTTTAACTAGTTTTGATTACGAATATATATAATAATTTATAGGATCTGACACGCCTTCTTCTGCGTGTTACACAAGCTGTTTTTTCCAAATAACAATTAAATAGTGGCCATAACATCCCATCGGGCCAAAGCCTGAAGCACTATTTGCCACTGATTGCTTCCTCCATTGAATAAGGAAGGTCATGTCATCGACATGAGTGGGACTCAATGGGTTTGGTGGGACCGTCCGCTATCCACTGGTCCACCATATCAATTTTCAATTGTGATCAGGGTATAAAGACTGCTGCTTCATTGGCTCGTCGCAAAGTTTTCGGACAGCCCTCCTTATGTACATGTAGGTATAGGTATATAGCTTTGTCACCTTGGCTCGTTGCTTCAACAAGTCGCAGGTATAATTGTGGCAAATAATAATGGTGCAGCTAATTGGCGTTGCTAATTGTCAGTTTTGATGGCGCTCTGTTTGCGTGTGCCCGGGGAGTGTCTGGAAGCACGTCATAAATATCCAAATAAGAATACGAAATATTGTCTAAGCCCAAAACTGTCCGCAGTTACAACGTTTTTACAGTCCCCGTCGCTGTCCACTGTTGTTTTTACGGCCATTCGGGCCGGGCCGGGCTGGGCCGGGCCGGGCCCTGGCAACTGCCACCGACAAAATAATTGAAGCCAAGTCCTATAAAACGGCGCTGCCTACGAGCAACCTACACAAATTAGTAGATCTTCTTCTATTTGCCTCAATTTTCCTCAGTTTGTCTGAGTTTGGCTGGGTTTGGCTTGGAGGGGGAGTACGAGTTCCCTGGAAAAGTGGAATGAAAACTGTGCACAATGAAAAGCGCCTAAAGCCAGATAAATAATAAAAAGAATACCTGCCGCTGCATGAAATTAAAATTGAAAAAACGCCATTGCGAAATGCGATGCGATGCGATGCGATGCGATGCTTTCGCCTAGGAAAAGCTGGGAAATTCATTTTATGAACGAAACATGCGGGCTTCACGTGGAGAAAATTTGCTCTGATTCGAGGCGGTTCCTAAAACGCTGCGGGGAGTATAGGGGCAATGGGTGGGTGGTTCATATGGCTTATACACGTTGTTATATCTGTGGTTTTGAATTTCCAGCCACACTTGACTTGTCCCCCCGCAACCAGTATGCGGGCAGATTTTCCAAATTTGCCAACACAATTTTTCTTTAAATTGTTTTGAAAGTAAACTTCTCTAAATATATTTTGCTGAAAATATGTTTTCTTTCGAAGATCATATAGGTTGTTTAACGGAAATATTGAAAATTTCAAGACAATATCTGCACAGCTTACATATAAAGTAGACAGATCTCTTCATATATTATTTATGCATATTCCCATTTTCTAGGAAAAATTAACTTGTCCGCCCTTTTGTGCATATGTCTATTTGGCCCTCTGTGCTTTTTGTCCGTCTGTCTGACTGTCTATCTGTCTGTCTATCTGTCTGTCTATCTGTCTGTCTATCTGTCTGTCTATCTGTCTGTCTATCTGTCTGT
>JBANCY010000587.1:0-26216 GCA_037040045.1 Phorticella flavipennis | reverse complement strand
CGCCCCCTTCGCCCGATAATCGATAAATTCGTTTTTCGATAAAATGGCCATAACTTTGCCATTTATTGAGCTATCGGCTCTGAATTTGGTAAATAGGGTCATGATTAGAAAGTGCAGAATGGAATTTCCCAAAACTTTGATACACCCCCCATTTTCCCGGAAAGTGACGTATCTATGAGCTACAAATTTTAAGCTAGAGTCATGAAATTTAGTATGTAGGTGACCATATGTCTTATACAAATTAAAAAGTGCTTATATATTCTAAAATCCTTATCATAATGGTTTGAATTCTAGAATATTTATTTATAACAATGTTGTTAACCAATCTTGAACGTTTCAAAACGATCGGATCATAAACAACGAAGCTATAAGACGGAGATGTGGCCGAAAACGGGCATAAATGGCAAAAGGTGAAAAATGCATTATGTCACCTGGCGGCGAAACGTTCATAGCTAGAAACACGAAATTTAACATGTACAAATTTTTGATGCCACGCCCCCCTTGCCCGCAAATCAAAAAAATTTAATAACAGGTGTAATTTTTTGATTTCGGAAAGTATTTCAAACTTAGTCTAAAAGTTTCAAATCGATCGGATCGTAAACACCGAAGTTATTAGCAAAAGAGTGTAAAAAGTCCCATATGGAGAGGTCGGCTGACGCAGCGCCGACGCTAGCGCACGCTGGGTAACGGTAAAAGTGGGTCTATGTATGGGTTTATGTATGTAAGGTATTAAGTGATTCCGAATGCATGGGATCAGGGTATCTCGTAGTCGAGCCCACTCGACTAGAGCTTTCTTACTTGTTGGAATTGGAGTTTTCATTTAGATTTTTCAATATTATTGAGGAGACTACTATACTTCTCAATAGTCGTGGCATTTCAATTAGGTTTCTTGTTTAATTAGGAAATGGTTCACAAAAGTGACAAGGCACAATATTTTCCCAAGCTTTCAGCGAAACAGCCTAGCGAACTGTCAACATATCTAGGTCCAGATATCTCGTAGTCGAGTTCTCTCAACTAGTTACTTACTTGGTTTCAATTCAATCATTACCATTTTGAAGACGACTATCCGCAGTACCCACCGAAACCAAAAATATAGTTGCCCCCAGAACCCTTTGTTTGTCCCACATTTTTAGATTCCATCAATTCAAAATTTCTGGCACGTACTATACAGTCCCCCGTGAGGATGCCACTTAATGTTCTGAACTACCTTGTGCGGAGAGATAGGATGTACAGCAAGGCAGTAGGTTGTTTTATTATTTGCAGGGGTTCCTGGGATTCCTTTGTGGCTCGGTAAGGACCTTTCGGTCTATGGTGCTACCAATCGTTCTGCGTATTCCTCATGTCGATTTTTCCATTTTAAACTTTCATTGTCCATTTTAAGCTCCCAACTAATATATATAATAAAATATAGGTACCCTGCTTTTTCCCGTGCATTGCAAACTTCAGTGTAAAGTTAAAATACAAATTCTTTGCAAATGGTATTATAAAAAATTAAGGCTACTTGAAATTAAATAGATTTTCAATATGAAAAATAAGAAACTTGGAAAGAAATACCTCTTGTCAACAAACAAGAATTTCGAATCGATTCGAAATAATGTCATGTTGTTGCTTTTATCCTCAGGCTTTTTCTATCGCCTGCCTGGTTTTGCATTTCTACAGTTTCAATGATCGCGATATAATGACATCATTCATGGCTACGGGAACATTCACCGGCTACATTATTGTAGTTGTTGGCGTTTTTGCAGGTGAGAAATACATAAATAAAAGTACATCAAAATTCTATCATTTATTTTCTTATAAGGCGTTCTTATGCGTGCCCCAATTCACAAACGGATCGATATTTTCTTCAGTGTTCTGGGCTGTGCACTCTTCGTCGCAAGTGGCGTCTTCATTATAGAAGCTTGGGAGTTCTCTTTTCGGACGCGTACGCGTGATTTGGCCCTAATCAAGGCCTCTCTTTCCATTGTGAATGGAGTTCTCTTTGGGTTCGATGCTATATTCACATTTCGGGATAAATGAGATTATTTGGTTTCTAATCCCCCAGCACGTTAAACAAAATAAGCATAGACATACTTAACATTTTTTTTTATAAATATATATAAATATATACCAAAAGCTTTACTTAACCGCATTAACCTTATACCCAAGCTAATAAACTGGAAAAATTTAGTTATTTTAATATGTACTAGAGGTGTGTACATTGAACGATCCGAGTATCATCGACAGGATGAAACCATTTACCAGAAATCAGATGGTAGTTTACAAGTTTGTATTGTAATCAATAGGGGGCCTCAGTGGACCAGAGGATAGCGCACTGTTCCGCCAAACAAGAGGTGCGAGTTCGAGTCCCGCTCATGTCGAAAGACATGACCCTCCTAGAAAAACTAGGTTGTCGCGTAGGATTTGAAATCCACCCACGTAAAAAAAGTTCTTCAGTGAAGGAAGCAGAAATAAAGGAAAATAATGCTTTTAGGCTTTGACCCGAAGGGGTTGTTAAGGCCATATTATAATTTTAATCAATGAAGGTTGACAATTTATTAAGACGTGGCAAATTATAAAGCTTCAAATTGAAAATCACAATGTTTGTTTTGATATAAATTTATACATACGTTGTTAGGAAATATATAAAATATATATTATTTATCTATTATTGGACAAAAATGAGAGCAGAAAGGGAAAATGAAATGCTATTTTTTTCACACACGTGTCTTTTTGCACGTTTAAATTTTATTTTTAAATATATCATTATTCCAGTTTTACATTATGTACTTTGAAAAAACGCATTTACTAACATACATACAAACTTGTTCCGAAAATCATATTTTTATATTTAGTGTGCAATATTATTTCCTTTCCTCGTTTCGATTAAAAGAAGTTTGCCACGCGCAGCAGAAATGATCATAAATAGCGTATGAACCGTCGGAAACAAACATACTCTAATAATTGCCGGTAACATGAGAACTATAAGGGCTTTGCAAGCCTTTTTACCTTCTTATTAAAGTAGTTAGATTTTAATTTTATTGTGCTATTGTTTTTTTTTCATGATTGATAGACGTAAGAAGCTATGCCACGTTGATCTGTTTTATCTTCCAGTTCGGTTTGATGAAGTTGTCGTCGAGCTGTTCCTTTCATATTAATGTTATTGTAATCATTGTTGAAGTTGGCTACAGTTTTTAGGCCACATTATGTATGTTCAGACGGAAAATATCGTGCGCAACGAAATATGTACCGGCATTTGCCTTTAAAACAAACACCTGTGAGAAGGCATGTGGAGGATCGTCGTCGCACTGTAAATGTAATAAAAGAATTAATGTTAATATCGTGAATACAGGTGAATTCTCAAGTTGATAAGTAGTAAGAAGTAAATAAAATCTATCGTAACCATATAATATATTCGCTAATATTATAAAATTAGGGGTGTGTGATGACTTCTGGTTCCAGCACAACAATGAACCCAAACACGAGGCTTTGCTTGCTGTATAATACCAATAATGAGCTCTATTCACCTCTCCAGTCGCCGGATTTAAACCCCATTGAGGGTTTCGCAGGATTCGTCCTCGAACCATAACAACGAGGAATATGTTGAAGGCGCTGAGCATGGAGGAATGACTTAAAATTTCACCTGAGGTTGGCAGTGACAATACAAATGAAGATTTACCCAACTTCTAAGTAAATTTATTAAGATTCATTGAAAAAATGCACTTTGAATTTTAAGTTTTTTAATTTTATTTTTTTAATGGAATGAAAGCAACAATGTTTTACATAGAAGGTGTACGTATACTTTTTTTTTTGAAAGTGCATTTGATACATAGGCTCGCAGCGTCCTACATATACCTTTTTCCCTTTTTTGTATGCTGAGCCTATATCGAAACGAATATCATGTACCCTCAATAAATAACATTCATAGCAGAATATTAGTTGGGGAAAGATGGGAATGGTGGAAGAAACGGTCTATTTAAGTAAAATTATCTCGCAATACCATATGAAGAAACACTTGAGAGTGGGTACAGCGCATATCCGAGGCCTATTAGAAACGTCAGGTACGCACTTACTATCTAAGATCCATGCTAAAGGAATACAGCCTATGCCGATGATTGTGAGAGGATCAGATTCACAGAAATGAAATCAATACAAAAAAGATCAGTCAATCAAAATCTCAGGAGTTGGAAAATATAATGTTTGCCATAACACTCGTAAATATTTACATTGTTAGCCTAAATATTTCAGATCGTGCAGATTTGACATCAGTTTACCAGGAGAAAATCCGAGTAACCTGGATGCAATCACACATGTGATAACAGGATCATCATCATCATCATCAGATCTGCCGGACAAGAGTACTGAAGTCCGAGGGAATGCTATGCATTTCAGCGAAGGGTCACTTCTCCAGCATCTTTATCTGATAAGTTTGGAATCGAAAAGTGCACTTAATTATATTAAATAAGCGAGAAGAACCATCTGTATTAAGGGAAGTGAAACAAGATACTTTTAAAATGGCCAAAAATCTAAGAATATCCTTAAATACTCGCACTGGAAAGGATGTGTGTTTGAAGACTATAAGAAATACATTGCACAGATATAAGTACCATGGAAGAGTCCTACGAGAAAAAGAGTCCTATCTAACCCATAGAAATAAAATGTGTAGAGTTCGTAGAGTTTGCCAAGTAGTATTTGCTAAAAACGCCAGACTTTTGGAATCAAGTATTGTTTATTAAATGTTCAAACGAGATATTACATTGCTTTTAGACTTTGTTCAATGCATTTGCGGCTCAAATCTGGTAAGTTTACAACTGACCAAAACATCTGCAACTTGTTTATTTAAGGCACATCTACTTGAACTAAACGCTTGCCCGATTATGCGATGGAGCCACTGTATTCTCAGGCACCCTTAATGGCCCGATTTAGCCCTGTCCATCGATTTGAACTAGTGGTTCTCAGACTAAAATAGCTTATTTTCAATTTTGAATACCAAACCCCATTTACCCGATAATCGATGTATACAATTTTCCACAAAATGTCTATAATTTGTGCATTTATAGAGCTGTTGGCTAAGGGCCATGAATATAAACTGGAGAATAGAATTTTCCAAATTTTGATGCACCCCTCAATTGTTTCGGATATCAAAATATGTATAGAATCCACAATGCATTAAAAATTTTTTTGATGATAAAAAATCTTAGGTTCTTAACATAAAACTTTATTATGTAGAAGTTGCCGAAATAAAGGTGAAAAATGGATGATGACACCTAGAAGGCCAATTATAATTGCTAAAAACGCTCAATTCGGCTTTTATAATGCAGTCTCTAAAATTTGTGGTGCCTCGAGACCTCCATATAGCGAAATTTAGTATACATTTAAAGATTTCGAAGCAATTGAATAATAAACACACGATATTTGCAAAGGAATATAAAAGTTTCGCTAACGGGTCGGCTTCTAAGTGTGTGTGTATATAAATAACTGCATTATGCTATTCTAACTGTATCGTACAACGGAGATCCGGTTTCTCGTGGTCAAACTCACTTGACTAGAGCTTTCCACCTTTTTTCATACCTTTTTTGTATACATTTAGATTTCCGCATAATTTCAAGCCGATTGCATTACGTTTCAGTTATAATCAAAATTCGCAGTTCTATGAAATAATAACCAATTACCTCGCATATTGGGTTTTGAGTTGAACTAATCGAAGACCCCATGCTGCGAAGTAATATCTCATATCTATGTTTAATAGTCATTGTCTATAAATAATACTCGATTTAGATGGCTAGTAAGTAATTTTTCAAATGAAAACTGCAGCCATATACTGGCGGTGGCAAAATTCCTGGCGAAAAGCTGGGAAATATGCCCGATTGGACAATTTTACCAATGCAAGACTGTTGTGCAACAATTTCAGAAAGTAAGGGTAACGTTTCAGCGTTTTGAAAAGGGAAGTTAATTCAAAAAACAATTATCAACTAAAGGTACTAATATCTGACACTATAAGCATTTATAGAATCATCCTCAGTTTTTCCTGATTTGGACAGTCCGTAATAAAGACACCAAAATTATGATTACTTTTAAATGCCGGTTTATGGTGAGGTATACTAGGGGTCTCGGTGGACCATTGTATAGCGCACTGTTCCGCCAAACAAGAGGTGCGAGTTCGAGTCCCGCTCATGTCAATAGACATGACCCTTCTAGAAAAACTAGGTTGTGGCGTAGGATTTGAAATCCACCCACATAAAAAATCAGCAAAGGAAGCAGAAAGAAAGGACAAAAAAAAGTGATTCAGGCTTTGACCCGATAGGGTTGTTATGGCCATATAATAATAATAATTTCGTTACCATTGTCAGAGCCAGATCAGTGATGTCATAACACCGCCCGGCTTCGGCACAAAGGTCTGAACATATGCGAGCGGCTGGTCCTCGTCGGTCTGGTCTGGTCATCGTTAGTCATGAAGTAAGTCGTCCTAGCAGATCTCGATTACTATACTATATTATTATTCTCACCTGCAAACGTCCGAGAACATTGATGAGCACGCCCCCATCGAATGTTGGCTGGGAGTCGACTGTAGTGATAACGCGAGTGATCTTTTGGAAGCTAAGGCTCTGCATTTAGAGATATATTACAACATTATTAACACCATCTGCAGCAAATCGAATGTTATAGACAGGCTTACCTGTACTTTTTCCAGTATTTTTGGCGCACCCTGTATTTGATGTCCCTCGAAGGTCATAAATGAGTCTGTTGCCTGAAAAAACAGCAAGAAAAGCAAGAAAGTTATCAACCAGAGACACACATACCCTTTAATTGTGCACTTGGGTGTAGCCGAGGAGTGCATATCCCATATATAATATATTGAATATAGCATATATTGTCCCGCAGTAATTGGGATAGTAAAAAAAAACAATGTTATTTCAAAGACGGTTACTGGGTTTCAATTTGATTGATTTGCATTGATTTAATAAAATTTTTGTTCTTATTTTTTCTTTGTTTTCCCACAGTGGCGAAACTATGCTATGTGTCATCCATTATAAAATAATATATATAAGAATAATATATATATGTATATATATTATTTTCGCGCTCTTTTTAGCACAACAGATTCATATGAAATTTAACCTCGGTCCTCGGATTTTGCGAGATGAACATTGGCACACATGGGGTTAAGGCGTATTGACGGGTGTTAACGCAAGGCGTACGACAGCCTTTATGAGTCGATGTATCATCACATCGGATCAGATTGACAATTGGACAATCTGGGCTTTGTGGGATTATCTAAATATATAACAATCGCAACTCACGCTGTAGAAGTTAACCACGTTAGCGCGATTATCGGGGTCGTCGAAGATGCTATAGTATTGCTGGACAAATCCCTTTCCAATGTCCTCGTACTGTGGATTCAGCGCCATATTTCCCGAATCAGCTTACTGATGCACTTTATGCAAATTAAAGAATTAATCAAATAATAAAAAAATGTGCCGACCTCCGCTTGTATTTGAGACAGAAAACTCCGACAACATGGACGAGTGTGACCAGAGGTTTTAGCGAAGAAAATCCACTTTTCGATAAGTCGCTCATCACCAGTAAAAAAACCGCCGGCACAGACCATAACGCAGATGCGTTAACTGGATTCATTTTCAGTACAGATAAAAATCGTAATTAAATCTAACACTGTATATAAGAAAAAAAATGTTTACTATGGAATCTTAATCAAATTACTTTTAAGTAGTATAAAAAGCAAATGTTGTATACAGTGGTGGACAGCCATCGATAGTCGCGACCATCGATATCTATAAATAACAATCTTTAAATAAAACGTTAGCGCAAATATAAGAAAAAAAGTTTATTTATTTTGTTTAATGATCCAACGAATGTCACAATTTTCATTTCCTATCTCTCATTTTTTACAAGATATGATAGTTTTGTTGGAATGCATATCATTGGCAGAAGGAGGCGTGGCAGAAATATATATCTTCTTGATCAGCATCAATAGCCGAGTCGATATAGCCATGATCGTCTGTTTGAACGCGTCGATCACGGAGACTGCAAAAGCTAAAAAAGCTAAACTGAAGCATAACAATGCGTGTACAAAATACGTTTGTTTTTAATTTTGAATGCCACGCCCCATTCTCCCGATAATCGATAAGAACGTTTTTCGATAAAATGGCCAAAATTTTCGTTTACAGAACTATCGCCTTCAAATTTTGTATTTAGAATTGCTTATAAAAACTGAAGAATGAAATGGAATGGAAATAGACTAAATAAATCTGTATAAAAGCTACAGTTTTAATGCTAAAGTCATGAAATTTGGTATGTAGTTGAAATTTTAAGGGGCCTCGGTGAACCAGTGGATAGCGCACTATCCCGCCAAACAAGAGGTGAGAGTTCGAGTCTTGTTCATGCCTTTAGGGCATGACCCTCCTAGAAAAACTAAGATGTGGCGTAGGACTTGAAATCCACCCAAGTAAAAAAAGCTCTTCAGTGAAGGAAGCAGAAATAAAGGAAAATAATGCCACAGGCTTTGACCCGATAGGGTTGTTATGGCCATATAATAATAATAAAAGGCTAAATATAAGAAAGGACAAACATTACGTTGATATTTTTAACCATTTGTGATCTTTATAACATAACAATTAATTCATATTTTAGACATTGTAATCATCTGATGCATTAGATTTAATCATTTGAATATATTTTTCGGGGATCTCATTAACAACATGCACCCTGTAATCGCAGACCAACTTAAAGGAAAAAGTTGTGTATAAATTAAGTGTATACGAATTTTCATGTGAAGTTTATGCGATCGAGCTCTTGCAGTATCTAAGATCGTCGTGGTCCACTGGCGGACTGGGCTAGATCGACTTGGCTAAGATTATATATTATACTCCATGGGGTCTGTCACGCCTGCTTTTGCTAGTTACATACATTCCAACAAAACTATTATACCCGTTTTTCCATTGTTCATATGTCATCAGAGTATAAAAAGTTCAGTGAAGGAAGCATATTTAAAGGTAAATAATGTTTCAGGCTGTGACCCGTTACGGTTGTTATGGCCATATAATAATAATAATACATCAAAATGTATGACGGTTACAACATTTTCGAGAAGGGAAGGATTTTGCTACTCCGTGGCGCAAGGAGTTAGCTACCCCATGTTGCACTCTGGATACGCCTTTGACAATATCGATAGATCAGTTACCATCGATGGAGGTTCGGTAGTTGTTGATCATCGATAGCTCTCTACCGCTATTATTAAGTGCAAGATGTGTGTGAATCGTTGGCTTTTTTCCCGAAGGTGGTCACATTGCCAGCCAAGCTTGTATGCTTCGTGCGAAAAGGTACTGTAAAGTTTGTGATATGATAACTTTAGAGAATATTTCCGAAGTGTGTCGCATATGCATGCGTCACCTTCGCCAGGAACAGCAACAAGCAGGTGCAATGGCTGGTGGTGACTTTGGGCCGCGGAGCAGCACCAGTTACAACTTTATAACTCTGCCTCATTTGGCCAAGATGTTGAATCAGTTCTTTGGCATTGACTTTTCTCGCCAACCGGATTCGTATCCGCAAAACATTTGCGTTTTGTGCTACAATGCCATCGTCTACTTCCATCAGCTGTGCGCGGTGGCCAAGCAGAGTAATGAGATGCTGATGCGCCTGTGCCATACCCTGTACGACGAGGATCCGGAGCCAGCGTTGTCAGTGGATCAAAATGCGGAAACCGCGCTTGAGATTGAGACTCGCAGTCACTTGGTTGGTATATATAAATGTTTATGGTTAAGTCAGCTTTCCTTAGGGCTGAGTCAGCATTTTTACAGTTGACGCTTGTGAAAGAGGAACCCATAGAGGAAGAGGCGAGAGAACAGCAAACTCCACAAAACTACGACAGGATGCGACATACGCCCGAGGCTGCTGAGGAGAATACAGAAGCGGTTACTGCCGATGCCAACGAAACTGGGGTGAACCTCATCTGTCCGGATCTGTCTGCGGTCAATAAACGCAAGCTGCTTGCTTGTCAGCAATGCGGTAAGCAGGTATACAAGCAGCCCTATTTGGAAGCACACATACGGAGCGTGCACGAAGGCCATCCGAAACCCTTCCTCTGCCCCCACTGCGGCAAGGCGTTCACGCGCTATGAGCAACTGCGCTCGCATGTGCGCAACGCCCATCCGTCTGCGGCGGCAACGTCGCAATCACACCACGAGGATATGGAGCTGATGTGCGAGCAATGCAATCGCAGATACAGTACCAAAAACGCCTTAAGTGAGCATCTGAAGAGGCATGCGCAGGAGAAGCATCATATATGCGAGCACTGTGGAGTGGCGAAAGTGACGCGCACCGAACTTCTGACCCATTTGCGCATACACAACCCCGATTGGGAGAAGTTCAAGTGCAACCAATGCCCTCAACTCTTTCGCCACAAGAGCGCCATCAGCCGGCACGTGCGTGTTGTGCACGAGGGTCAGCGTCGGTTCCAGTGTACTCATTGCCAAAAGAGCTTCGGTACGCACGCTTCTCAGCTGCGTCATGAACGTTTGCACATTAAAACATAATAAATTCCATAATGCCATCTGAACAATCTGAATAAGGATAATCAAGTTCCACCAGATCTGCATGTATACGTGCACTTGTTTGCCGTCGCTCTTCAGAATATCGTGGCGATTCTGATTATGATCTTATCTGATAGGATAAAAACGTCATACATTTTTATACTCTTTCTATAAATTCAAGTCAAAGTCAAATCTTCGGCGTGTCCAAGATAATACCTGTTGTTATTATTAAAATAAATGTACTTTCCTTTGCTATTGAATATATATTCTTTCTTGAGTTGCACAGTAATATTTTCGCCCATGGCCAGATCTTTAAATATGCACTCAAAAATAGATTACAGAAAACGTAAAGTGAGGAAGCATTATCTCCGATAATCCGAAAATATTACACGATGGTTTTTATTTACATTTCCTGTCTTGGCCACGGGTGGATCATGGATTTTCAAGGCGGAAACTTAACTATATTGGACAGTTTGGGTGTACGGACCGTTAAGTCCTTACCCTAGAAGCGTTTTTACCAGGATGCATTTTACGGTTAAGAGAGTGACCGCAAATCAAAATATTCTATATAAAATTACTGCAAATATCAAACTTTTGAATGCGAATAATAAATTTTTATCACTGTCGGGTCACAGCCTGAAGCACAATTTGTCTTTATTTTTGCTTCCTTCACTGAAGTTTTTTTTGCGGGTGGATTTTCAATCCTACGCCACAACCTAGTTTTTCTGGGAGGGTCATGCCTATCGGGCTAGAACTCACGACCTCTTGTTTCGCGGAACAATGCGCTTTCCAATGGTCCTCCAAGACCACACATAATAACTTATCTGGGTCCAAATGAATCTAAAAGTAACCTTGGTATGAAATAGTAGCACCCGTCGTACCCTTCCGAAGCGATATGCTAATATTGATATAAATGTAAACTCTCTCCAAACACCTGTACCAAGTTTCAAGCATAAAGGTTATAAGTGTTTGGTGCGCCTGCACCTTATCCCACGAGATACAACTCCGAGAGTATCCAGAAATTAGCAGAGCGTCGAGATAGAAAATTAAAGTAATTTTATTGTATATTTATTAATGTATATGTATGTGTGTGAGGAAATTGCTTCTAATTTACATAGAGCTCTGAAATTCATAGGATACACACAGTGTAAGATCCTAAAATCAAGTACATATTTTATGCCTGGGAAACTTAAATGGAATTGATAAGTAAATGCAATTCTGCCTTTACATAATTTACATAAAAAAAAAACAATTTCAGTGAAATTAAAAAATTTATTTACATTAAAAATAAGTTAGAAAGAACAAGCCTTAGTCGTTATTTGTATAAGCGGTTATAATTCTTACGCCGGCGATCTTCCTCGAAGTTGGTATTTCGCGTCCACTCCTTCAAATTGCCTTTGGAGCGTAAAATTGCCGACTTTGAGTCCACGTCACGCATCACAAATGGTGAGATTCCGGCAACATAGTCATCGTCCAAGGCGTTTGTTTTTGTCTTGGCCACGCGTGATGACATCTGCCGGGGCATCGGCTGATCTTCGAAAAGAATGGGATTGCGCGAATGTTTTCCGCCTTGGAAGCGCGGTAAGCTCTGGTTCTTATACTTGGCCGTCAGCGGACGACTGGTATTGATGTGTATCACCTGTTTGCCATTCTCATCCAAGCTGACGGCTACGCGCTTCAGCGTCTTGTTGCCACAATTTGGACAGAATACCTTTGTCATGATGCTCGTCGTTTTGAAGCACGCGTAGCAACGCAGTATGTAGGTTCGCAGTTCCTTGATGGCACGCCCATTAAGCGCGGCTAACTGCAGATTTAGCTGTTTCAACACATTTTGCAATGCGTAATCAGTGGTCATGCACGCCACCACGGGCACAAAATCGGTTTCGATTTTGCCTTCAAGAGCCTTTTTAGCCTTTTTGATGTTTGTGTGAGTGATCCATCCATCACTACCAACGTCCCCCTCGAGATCTTCGACGGCATTATCTGCGGCGGGCTGTGCAGCTGGTAAATCGTCAGTTGCCTGCTGCTCATGAGTAGACGGTGCACAATTGAGTTTTGTCGACGCCACGTCCAATTCCTCTTGTGTCAAATCTTCGTCCTTATCATCTTTAACAGCGTGGGACTCGTCTTTTATTAGTAGTTCTTCTAGGGCGGCTTTAATATGGTCCACTTTATCGCTAGCTTCATCTGAATCTGTCTCCACCTTATCCATCGCATCCTCAACACCATCCTCATCGTCCACATCATCATCGTCCTCGTCCTCATCCTCATCCTCATCGTCCTCATCATCACCATTTCCTTCAGGCATATACCAACCCACCAAATGTTTATCGTTTGCGTCCCGCATCACCTCAGGCTTTTCCTTCGAAGCAATTACCTGGGAAACAACTGGTTCGCTGCGCAAGTGCTTGGTGCCAAGGGTGTCCGCTTCCAGTTCATAGGTAAGCGCAATGACTTTCAAGTCAATACCAGATAAACTTGCATAGTCTCCCGTCTTTTTGGCAAACTCGACACAATGCTTGACACTGTCGGGACGTGGTTCGCGCACTTGCAGATCGAAAGGAAGCACGCAGAGTCTGCGTATCTGACGCTTATTCCGCACTTCAGCCACTACCTCCGGAACCGTCAACACGCTCTCCGCATATTCCTAAGATAACAAAAAATGGATTTAGAATTTACTATAATTAGCAGAATATCGCAAGTATTTACGTTTAGAGGCACCGCGTTGATGAACGCAGTTGTATCTGCCACAAGATATTTAATTTTTTTAATGTTGGTGTCCATAGTGTTCCAATAACATTAATTCAATTGAACGTAGATGTCTTGCACGTGCTTACAAAAATAGTCGAAGTCAAAAGAGCTCAGACATCGATATCAGACACATCAAACATCGATATCAGACATATCAAACATCGATATCATACATCCGCAAAATAAAAACATATAATATTATTTTAAGTTTATAAAATATATTTTTTTTGAGAACATCCAAAATTTGAATGAATTGACTTTTTCATTTTCATTTTATTTTTTTTTATCAATTACTGGTCTTGTCATAAAAAGAATATATCATTCATCCATTATTGGTCAGGGAAGCGTATCGATATGGAGACAAAAATTACTGTATTGTTCTACTTGGCGGTTGAGATACAAATTCAAATAGTGTTCGCTTGTTCAGACTTACTAATTATTCTATAATTCACAACTAGCATTATTAGAACTGCAAATTACTAGCAAATTGCCCAAAATTCCGTTAGCAATTGTAATTATATCCCAAAAAATTTATGTAATGTTATGAAAAATAATGAAACAAATTAATTTGAATTATGAATACTTTTTTCAATTCAATTCAATTTATCCACTTAAATTCAATATACATATTTACAAATGTGTTTAGCTTAATTACAAATACAGAGTTCAGACTTAATAGTCTTTTCTACTATGAAATAATGAAAGTTTTTAAAATATGTTAAGTAAATGGTAAAAATCAAAATAAACGGGGAAAAATTATTTACCAAACCCCATGAAAAACTTACAACTAAGAACTTATATCTACCGACTAGAACTACTTATACTCTATTATTGATATGGGAAAAGGTTGAGTGTAAGCATCTATGTCTGAAATTTGAATTCAGTCTAACAAGTCTATCTTGTACAAGTTCTATTTTAGCGATTTAATGCAAATCAATTGTGGAAAAACGCCAGGATAGATTGAAAATCATTTTTAACATATTATTTTGAGTTTCTTGAATATTATTTAGGTGATATTTGGCAACATCTGACCAGACGGGAGCTCCATATGATGGCTTGGAAAATGTATCTAAATAAATACATTTTATTTTCTATGCTAAGGCGAGAGTTTCTGTTTATGAACGGATATAGCACACGAATTAATATATTTTTCTTTCCGTTAACAAATTGGATACGATCCTTAAATGTAAGCTTTGTATCTAGCATTAGGGCTAAGTAGTTCACTTTGTTTTCCCATTGAATATCAACAAGATTTAGTTTAATATGGCTAGTCGGGAGGTATATACTTTTACGCTTTCTGGAGAAATGTATTGCTTTGCGTTTTGTCAGCATTTACCAAAATTTTCCACTTGGAAAAATACGATGTTAAAATCTCAAAAGCGGCATGGAGCTTTTCAGTAATATCTGAGGCTAGTATGCCAGAGCACAGAGCAGCGGTATCGTCTGCAAAAATAGACATAGTACATCCATTCAATGTTGGGACACCGGAAGTAAATATGATATATATGAGAGGTGAAAGACAGGATCCTTGTGGACATCCTGCCCCTATCTCAATCGCTTCTAATTTGGCTTTCCCGATATGGACTGCAAAGGCGATTTTTGAGAAAGCTCTGAATAATTTTGATAAGTTCAGGTGGGAAGACTAACAAATTCATTTTATATAACAGTCCATCGTGCCAGACCGAATCAAAAGCTACTTTGATGTCCAACAAGACCATGCAAGTTGACTTAGAACTTTTAAAATTAGTTTTAACAATTTTCTTTATTCTAGAAAAAGGATGTAGGGTGCTGTGTTCTCTGCGAACCCCGAATTGTTGAGGAGGTAGGATATCGGCCTCTTCCATGAAATTTGAGAGCTTATTTTTTAATACCTTTTCTAGCACTTTGCTAATCGATGATAACAAGCTAATAGGAAGTAGGGGTGTCAGCAGGCTTGTTAGTTTTCTTTATTGGAACTACTTTGGATAGCTTCCATATTTGAGGAAAATAACCGAGGCGGAGGCATTCATTAATTATGTTTGTACGCCATTGAAGTCCCTTGCGAGTAAGGGCTTTGAGACATACATTCTAATATTATCCAAGTCCGGGGATTTTTTGTTTTTCAGATTCCTAATGATTGATGCGATCTCTGATACATTTGTAAAATATGAATCTTCTGGACTTGAAGAAATTGAGTCTAAGTAATCAATAAACGTGTTTATTTGTGGACAGGTCCGCAAGGTTGTTAGTAATATTATGGTTCTCGCTAAACGTGCGAGCCAATATGTCGGCCTTCTGCTCCGGGGTGAAAAAGCATGTTGAATTAAATTGAAGTGTAGGAATGTCTATTTGTTTCTTCTTTATGATGTTTGCTAATTTCCAAAAAGGTGAAGATCCTTTATCTAGAGATGAGAGAAGATTGTTTCAGGATTCGTTTCTGAATAAGAAAATCTTGTGAGAAATGAGTTAGCCAACAAGATCGGCTCGATTTCTATAACTCTGCCAATTTCTACTAAGTCTATTCCTGCACTTAATGAGAGATATTATATTTTGTGGGAGAGGTTTAGGAGCAAAACTAATAACCTTTTTCGGGATGGTGCTTTCCTTTGTTGTACTAATAGATTCATTAATAAATATTAATAAGTTGTCTATTTCATGTGTGCTACCGTTGAGATGAGATTGGTGCTTGGTAACAATGCTTCGATCATATTTCCAAATTGGACCCAGTTAGCATTCTTAAATACATAACGAATACTTTTTTAATTATTTCAAAGAATCGGTATTTTCATATCGATATAATCGATTAATAAATACACTTAATCGATTTTTTTCTAGATCGATTCACATATATGAAGTTCTTCAATGTTATGTCATTCTGTTGAGTTTTAATGCCTATCGTTGTTAAAAAATATCGATATTGATAATAATTTGCTTGCAGCTCTTCTCTAAAGAATATCGATAAAGCATAAATAAGAGTTCGATAGTACATCGCTAGTTTTCAAGCCAAAAATGGCGAAGTGTATGTACTTTTATAATTGGTTGGAATTGGATTTCTAGAAAACCGTGTTAAATTTTATAAAATTCGGGCTGAAGCCATATTAAATGTAAGTAAACTGAAATTCCCCGCTTTCGTCAAAAATTAAAAATTTAATTCGCCTACAAGCTGCAGAGATTACAAAAAATCTGAAAACATTTAGATTGCAAAATATCAGCAATGTGGAATCAATGGCCTGTCGCTGCTGTGTCTACTATTTCACCGCCACAGCCTGCAGTGCCTCCACCACTGCCTGATGCGCCTCCTCCGCCGCCACCTGTCGATAATACGTCTTCAGCTTCGGCCATTGCCATCGGTCGTGCAGCTGGGGTGGCCCCTTCCTATATGGACCTTGGCGCCCCTCAAGCCTCTGCGAATCCCTACGAACAATACACTGCGGCGCAGTATGCCGCCATGTCACCGGAACAGCAGTACGCCCTGCAACAGCATTGGCAACAGTGGCAGACTTACCAGCAAGAGTATGCCAAATGGCATGCGCAGTATGGCGAGCAGGTATGTTGTTGACCTAGTATACTTTATGGAACGTTAAATTCAAATTATTGTCTTCTATGTCTTCAGTATAAACGAGAAATGGCCGCTGCAGCAGTGGCGACATCCGTTCCCGTTGGAGGAGCTGCGTCTGTTGTGGCAACGGGTCGCTTGCCCCTTGTAGCACCGGTCACAGCAGCCATTGGACCGGTTTATCCACAAGCTCAGTTAGCGGCACCAGCACAAGCATATTATGCTCAGCCGCAGGCACCAACACCATTGCAGTCAGAGCCACAGAATCTTGGACAATTGCCCGGCAAAATAATGGCTCAGCCACATATGTATAACCAGCCACCTCCGCCACCGCCTCAAGCCTACCAACAAAATCCTGAACCACAGCGGCAAATGTACCCTAAGGAACGGCCGTTGCAGCAAAATGAATGGGAACCGGTTGCTGCGGCTGGAGCATACGATCAAATGCCACCCGTGAATCAGTTGGCAAATCTCAGCGGCCCGAATCTGTACCCCAACTTGCAACAACCACCGCCATCCTTTGTACCGTCGACTTCAGGGCCAAAAAACTTGGGTGCCGCTTGGTCAAAAGACAAATCAAATTTGTGTAACAATAAAAGGGAATCTGAGCAGCGCGATTACTGGGATGGCCCACCGCCGGAGCAGGAGATCCCGAAAGCTTATAATAAACCTCCGATCAAAAATGCCAATAGCGGCAATCGGCAAAACTGGCAAGGAAATCTGCCTGGAAACAATAGTCGCAATAATCCATTTAATTCATCAACGTACGATGATAATACCATTTCGCGTAGAGATTTTTGTGGTCCCAGCGGTTATAACGGATCGAGTGAAATGTATTCAAAATCTTTTAATTCGACTAATTTTTGTAATAAGGGACCAGGGCAAGGATCGATTAACCCTGACGGCAATCGAAGCATGAATAGCAACAATAATACTGGACGATGGGACGGCAATCGTCAAAATCATCAAAACTTTAGCAACGCTAGAAATAACGCCAGTAACTTTAATGATAACAAAAACGATTGTAATTATCAGCAACAAAATCGACCACCAGATTTGGACGAGGAAAGCTTTGATCGCTTGTTCAATCAATGGGAAAAGCAATTTGAGGATTGGAAACGCGCCAATGCCAATCATCCAGATCGCGAGGAGTATCGACGGTATGAAGAGGAGTTTGAGAAACAGAGACGTCGAATCGCTGAGCGCCGGCAGCAAATGCGACAGAGGCGTCAAATGCAAAATCTTCCATACCAAAAATCGGGAAGTTGCTACAGCAACAACGATAATGGCCAATCGAATCGTATGAGTTCGTCCAATGATGATAATTTAAGGTCCGCTTACCAACATGTCGAGAGCCAAAAGTCAATGCATCCAGCTGAGCGAAAAGATCATGAGTCTATGAAAAAATTTGAGGAAGAGGCACCGGGCTACTGTGATTCAGAACGAAAGGAGCCAAATCAAAAAGAGCATCAAGTGTCAGAAAACCCGGCTGACTCGATGCAAGAGCCACCACAACATCTAACTTCAAAAACACCAAAATCTTCATCTGCATTACCAGCTTCCAATTCCGAAAAACCCAAACTTAAGGAAAAAATGTCAGATAGTGTAGAACCTCCACGCAAGAATGTTAGTTCCAATATGGTGTCGGAATCAACTCCCGCCAAACAATCTAGGCAGGAAAATATTTTGATAATTTCATTGGATGACGATGAGGATGATGATGATAATAATAAGAACAATAATAATAATGATCGTGGAAAAATTAATCATGACTTGCAGGAGGGAAATATCGATACCCCCATGGGGAATATATTTAAAAAGAGTGATGGCATTCCGGGACTTGATTTGGTGACTGATGGAGAAGTTGCGACCGCTGCCCATGCTGATAAAGTCAATAAGATTCCGTCATTGTTAGACGTAGTTATTCCAAAGCCTGGGACCTCTCCGCCTCGGCGAGAATCGGAACAGGGAAGGCCGAACATGCGGCCCACGGTCAGTGATCCACTACCAGACAATGTCAGCAATGCGCTCAAAGATCCAGAATTCATGAATAACTTGTCGCAGGCGTTAGCTCAGGCTCAAGGTCATGAAAAGGAGCAACAGGAACAAGAACAAGAGCCTGGCATTAACAGTAATAATGACAATGGCAATCGTCCTATGTCATTTGCCGAATGGCAGCGCAAGAAAAACTTTCAGACAAGTGGCTTAAATCATGAATATTTTCCTGGCAATCAGAACGACAGCGGATTTGGATTGAGGCCACAAGATCAGAGCCGTAAGCAAGGGTTCGGTCCACAAACATCACAGTTTTCGAAAAGATCTTTAAGCAGTAATGGCCCATCAGACCTGAAATTTGGACCTAGTGGTCCTCCAATGTGTTCAAATGTTGGTGGTTCACAGTATGGTCGAAACGAAGCTGGTCGTGTATCCGGTGTGAACATCGGGCAATTTGGTGGCATCTCGAGACACAATGGGCCTTTTTCACATAATTCCCCAAACAATCCTGGTGGCCCTGGTGGCCCTAACTCTAATTTTCCGAATTTTCGTGGCAATGGATCGGGTCATGGTCAATATCGACCGAATTTCGGCGACCCGAAACGAACAAGGTCGGGTCCAATGTACGATGAGGCCGGACCATTTGGTGGAGGATTTGATCGAAAGCTTGAGCCAAGCTCAGCACAAAGATCTAATAATTTCAATGATGGCAATTTTGCACCAGGACTCAGTAATCCTAATTTCAATGGACCCAGCTCTTTTAATGATAATCCATTTAGACGCGATGGAGGACCACCAGCACCTAACTTTGATGATGATCCGCGTGGCAAAGGACACCAGAAGAATTTTGGAGAAATGAGAAACATCGTGGGACAAAACGACAACAAGAAGCCTTGGGCTGATGGGTATGTGTCATAGATGAAACCTTTGTTTACATATTACCACCTTTTGCTTTATAGTTTGTTTTCTATCTGAAGTCAATTAAAGTCGTGAGCTAAAAACAGGTTTAATCTTAGTGTAGGGAGCTCGAAACACCTTGTCCGCTTCTGGAACAAATTAAGTGACCCGAAAGAGAGTTTAAATTGTTTACTGGGCGTATGTTTTTGTATATGAAATTTATGAACCCCTAATTATGTCTTGGTTTATCCGTGTAATGCAACTAAACAATTCAAAAGTGAACCTTAAAAATATATAAAATATAAAATTCAAATTTCTCGGGGAAGCTCAAACTATTTATCTATTGAAAATGGGTAACAAAACAATTGTGTGTAAAGGGCATTAGGATGAGTAGCAAAAACCATAAAGTATGTGTATTCTTGATCAGGATCAAGAGTCGGGTAGATCTCGGAGACTTCCATAATTAGAGAGTCCAAAGTTTTCATTTCGGGGCCTCAGTGGACCAGTGGATAGCGCACTGCCCCGCCAAACAAGAGGTGCGATTTCGAGTCCCGCTCATGTCAATAGGCATGACCCTGCTAGAAAAACTAGGTTGTGGCGTAGGACTTGAAATCCCCCCATGTAAAAAAAAGCTCTTCAGTGAAGGAAGCAGAAGTAAGTGAAGATAATGCTTCAGGCTTTGGCCCGATGGGGTTTTTATGGCCTTATAATAATAATAAAAGTTTTCATGATGGTCCGCGTGTGGCATACTCAGAGCAAGTTTCTTTCATATTTTGAAACCCAATAATCGGTAAAAACATTTTTCGACAAAATATTATCTATCAATTACTATAATGTGATTAAAAAAGTACAAAATTGATTTTCTCAAAATTTTGATTTACATTTTCCTGAAGATCTATTAAATGTTATGGTAGATTCGGAGAATATCTTAGTCCATCACTCTCGCTCTTGATACAAATATTTTCTCAACCTTCTTTTGACAACTTATGGAAAAGTTTTATAACCTCTATATTATTGGGCCTTCCGATACTCTTGAAATTTGGTGGAGCAATGCAATAGCATAAACTAAATTCTTTTGTGTCCCATATCTCTCTATTGTATAAGGAAGTATGAGATCGTCGACGTGTCTCATTTCAATGCATACTGAATGATTGAAGTGAGTGAAGTGTGGGTTGGCGAGTGAGCAAAGCTAACAAGTAGGGAGTTCTGGTAAGTATTTATGTAGAAGGCTCGAGTTAATATTGCTGCGGAGAATTCATATTTATTAGAAGTTCTTTTCCATTAATTCTTTACCCCATCCTCGAAAAGGGTATAAGATATTCGGGGAGCCGAATATGTTTTCCACGTATTTTCCTTTAACGCAAAATTACAATTAGTATCGGGTTCGCATTCGTTCCATTACAATTTGTGGTTCAATCAAGGTTCGAATGAAATACAAAATGTTTAAGCAAATTGTAGACACTTCCCCCTTTTGTTTTATGTTTCTATTATAAATGTCCAGGAATATATTCAATTCGTCGTTAATGCTGGAATTTCGATTCCATACCCTCTTATCTTCTCTTCTACTTTTATGCTCTTACATACAAACAAATCTGAAATTATAAAACTAAAACAAACTTTAAAAATATTTGCGGTATTCGATTGATTTAATTTTCAATGGTTTATCATATCCAAAATTTCTCAAAATTTAAAAAAATGTATTAAATGTTGTGACTGATTCACGCGTTTTGTACAGCGGCCGCTCCTTCCGGGATGGATGTGAAGCTAAATCAATTTTCTCAGATAGGAGCATTAGAAATATGAAGAAGCCATGCGGATCGAGGTAGAGCTTATTGGAGAAGAACAGTTGGGAGTAGACATGTTTGCTCCCCCTCAAAATCGTGAATCATCAACAAGACAAATAAGGATATTTGCAAGCAAACACTTTTCAATCATTACCTTATACTATTATTCCTGCACTTTAAGATATGAATATCATAACTGAGAAATATAACGCTTGAAGCATACAATTTTTATACTCATTTCGAAAATATGCATATATACTTTACCCTTAAGTTTGAAACGCCTAAAAGGAGGTGTCTAAGATCCCAAAAGTTTTAGACCAAGGAAATTGATTTAGTCATGTCCGTACGTCTGTGAATCCTGTTCTTTCTCTCGAAAATATGCTTTAGATTTTTCGGAATAGCTTGCATGGGAGCACTATATATGGTTATAATAGTTGGTTTAGGGGCCCCGGTGGTCCAGTGGATAGCGCACTGTCCCGCCAAACAAGTGGTGCGAGGTTCGAGTCCCGCTCATGCCATTAGACATGACCCTCTTAGAAAAACTAGGTTGTGGCGTAGGATTTGAAATCCACACACATAAAAATGTTCTTCAGTGAAGGAAGCAGAAATAGAGGAAAATAGGGCTTCAGGTTTTGACCCGAAAGGGCCATATATAAAACCAACTATTATGGTTTATAGCTGGATATGGGCCTCAGCGAAGCAGTGGATACTGCAATGTCTCGCCAAACAAATGGTCGTTGATGTCAGGAACATGACTTCTGTTTTCTTTATTCAGACACATTTTTCCCTATAAAAAGTCTTCTAATTGCAAAAAAATACCCCACCCTTATAATATACTTCCCTGCACAGGGATAGGTTGCATCAATCACCAAATAGACTGAAAAAGCTGGAATTATGTGATAAAATTAATGGAGAGGTGCTCAAAGCTGCCTTATGGCAGGGCAAGTCGAACTGCTGATTGCACACTAGAAATGCGCACGAGCCGTGTCGTGTCTAGGACTGCACTTGACTCTGCAGAACTCTATTAAGAAAATCGAGCCAAGCCGGGCCTTAAAAAAAATGTTGCTGCGGGCTTACGACATGGCCGGCCAATCTCTATTGCAGTTGGAAAAAACCCTTACGAGTGGGCACAGCTGACACGTCTCCATACACAATGTGCTTTTGGGCATAGGCTCGAGCATCCCAGCTTTTAGGTATATGTTCGATTGATTTGTCGGATCGTTTAAATTGGTGATTGATTGCTAGTGGAGTGATGCAAACCTCCCTTGACCATCCCAATGCGCTGCAACCACAAAAAATAGGGTTTCTTACATTATCCATTCATATTTGGGCAGATGTTGAATTTCAACTCGATACTGCCAAAAGAAAAATGGGATAAATATTGTAGGGCGAATGATATTTCAAATTACACCACAGTTGTCACAAGGATTAGTACTGGGCACACACACTATATTGCTTGGGCGAAATACTGTACAGTATCCTGATCCTAGCTCAAAACACGCGTGCGCATTTCGAAAGTGTGTTTGGCCATGCTGATACGGAATCGCGTGCACATTTCGGCGTTGCAGAGAAGAACGGGATTCACTATAACAAACCAGAGAACAGAATGTTTGCCCGACAATCGTCTGAAGCCGTGGCGAGTGCGCTGAATCGACCGAGGAAGGAAAAGGGGGTCTTACGCACATGACGTCGGTTTTCTTAGATTGTTACGGCATACGCTTCATGGCTTACCTCGAAGTAAAATTTATCCCACTTTCACGAACGATTTCCATCATCAATTCACCAAAGTAACTGTCTTAAATAGGATAAACAAATTATGCGTGGCGCTCTTATGATGTGAAATCGGCGGTTTACATCATGGTTTGGAAATTTGTAACCTTATAGGTATCACTTCCGAGCTCTTGGGCTAAAGAATATGCATTTTGCAATTTAATAATATAAATTTTAAATATTCGTCTGAAATGTCAATATCAAATATCAGTTTGCTTTAATTTTTGTGATAGGGCCTAGCATCCGAAAGAGTATAACATCTTCGGTGATTCGAAGATAATCCTGCACTTATACTGATATATTAAGGAAATATGTACATGTACTACCAATGTATGCAACCATAATAAATTTGGATATGAATAAAGGTATAAATTTTAAACAAATTGCGTCCTTTCCACACTCAGTAAACTTAATTAGTTTACTTTAAACTTAGTTTACTTGCTATTCAGATTTAGAACTAAACTTAAGAAAGATGGATTTAGCATAAAGACCGCTGCTGTTGTCGCTGCCGCTTTGCCGATATTGTCGTTGTCGCTTTGGGAAAGTCCTGACCATCGATCCCAACATGGGTATTGCTAAATGCGGACATGGTGCATGTGTCAAGTGCATTTTGGGTCTTTGGTGTTCTCCGACATCCGTAAATATAGTTCTTAACTCCTTCCTTATTAAACTCAGACGTCCTCGGTGGCGATATTGAAACGCTGTTGGACTGTGTCTAGTTCTTCCGTCCCTCGTAATACGCTTGAAATAAGGTGAGGAGGAACTATTTACTTTTAAAAATTAAGGTCTGAGGCGTCTACAAGTTCTGTCTCATATTCAATTTCATTTTCGTATGATAAGTTTGCGGGAAGGTTTGCTTCTTGTTCTTTCGAGTATAATTCATAATCAACTATCTCATTTCATTCTGGTTCCAATGTGGCCTGTTGTTACGCGGAACTGTCTTTGATTTTTCTGAGATGGCCCCATATGGTCTTGAGGCGGTGGATGTCCAACTACTCCAGTGCACTGTGTCCTATTTCTATAGGAATGGACTGACTGATCTATCTCCATTGGTACCGGTTTTGGTTCTGTCTTAGGAGTGGACAGACGTGACGATACAATTTGCAGTTGGCCGTAAGGACGGACGGTATTTCATGCACTCTTTTACCTAAGCCTGACTCTGATAATATAGTTTAAGATTAAAGTTTCTTCACTCGACAGCTGAACCCTTCTGCTGAACCCCCAAAGCTTTTTGTACTTGTGATCTCATAAAGGTTCGTCTAGGTGGTAATGGTGGAGGCTGTTGCTTTGTTCTAGGCGCGAATGAGTTTCGGTGTTTTTGGCCACATTGCATGGTATCTTTTCCGGTTCCTCGCCTGGAATGGGCATTGAGTTCCTATTAACTAGCTCTAACTCTCGGAGGATTTGTCTGACCATAGAGAACCATGGAACTAGGGTACTAGTTATAGGTTGTCCAGATCATTGCTTATTAGTTTCAAAGGTTCTATTTTTTTTCCTGTTATGCGTGGTATCCTGGTATATGTTTTGTAAATCTTTTCGGAATTTTCTCTTTTTTTTTTTTAATCTTAAATTCTAAGCTTATAGATGTAGATGGTCTTTGGTGTTATATAATGTAGTTTATATTTAACAACATTTCAAGTTATTGTAAGCTCGGAGACACCGAGGTTCGTATTTAAAATTGGGTATTTGTATATACATATATCCTGTGATATTTTTAAGGATGGTTCTATACTCTAACTTAGTTCTCACAATCTTAAATTTGAAGACTGTAGCAGAACTCTCTTGTGTGAATATAATATGTTTGACGAAATCAATTGTAAATAGCCTGATAGTAGTAATTATGGTGCATTCAACCTACTCTCCCGATTGCACCGTAGGATCTTTAAGCAGCAAGGAATATCAGCTTCGGTTTCCGAAGATTCTCATACTCTCTATAATCACATAACGAAGTGTCACGCCGAACACTGGTTTGCTTCGCTCACTCGTCAAGCCCCCAACCCGCTTCGCTCACTCCGCATGCATAAAATAAAACTAATGAGAAGTTCGCGTTATCCTCGTTCTGCAGTTCGCTTACAATCGCATTATACAGTTATGCACACCCCCTTTATAACGTGGGGTATTTGTACACTTTTTTGCGAATAACTTCTGCTGTTATTATCTAATTTTCTGAGTGAGTTAAGAATAAATTCCTGAATATATATTGAAAATAAAATTTAAAGTCAAATATTTTAATCTGTTATTGCATATATTTGATTACAGGGTTGGGGCGTGGCATTTGAGAAAGTTAATTTCGTGTGCAAAATGCAGTTTTACGCCCCCTTCCCCCCGTAAATAAAAAAAAATTCGATTACAGATGCAATTTTTTTGATTTTAAACTTTACTTTCAACACACGTATTCCGAATAGTGTCGTGTTCCGAGCTCACACAAAATAATCGGATAGTAAACACACAAGGTATTCACAAAGGATTGTAAAAATTCACCTTTTGGGGAAGTCGGCTGAAGCGTCGCTTCAACACCCGCTGCTTAACGGTATAAGTGTGTGTGGGCAACTGTGTTGTGCGATTTTAACCGTGTTGGACAACTGAGATGAGGTTATCTGTTGGCCGAGCTCACTCGACTAGAGGGGAGTCTACAAATTTAAAGAACTGTAACTGTAATTTGATTTGTAATTTGATATTATACCAAGTTTACTCTATATTATCCAGTCATTAACGCACACTGAAAGTATCAGTGCAATAATAAGCCTATCCTTTGGATATCCTTTGTGATCCTAAGCTTAAGCTCGATAAGCACATATCCTAAATCGTAATTGTGTAACGAGCTATGTTCAAAAAGTAAGATGACTCTTCAAATTTCGGGCTACGTATTTTCGATTATCGATTTTTTTGGTTTGATATGTTGGTATACTCTTCGCGCAAATCTGTACGCTTCGTGTGTAGAGCATTTTTGGTTTGGTT